>APFE030720536.1:264764-330682 GCA_000404065.3 Pinus taeda | reverse complement strand
GTTCGGGGTGGACGTAGCCCAAACTAGGTGAACCACGTATATCTGTGTCTCTCTTGTTTTATGCGTTTTCTGTGTTTAAATTTCTGCAATATTTTATGTGTTCCATTGCTCCATAATATATAATTTTCTAACAGCGTTAACCAACGTGCTCAACTCTTATGGGCACGAGACTTCTGATTGGCCACTTCTCTACAAAAGCAACCCAGAATTTAGCCACACATACCAGACACTCTTGGAGGGTCAGCATGTTCCAGATATTCACCTCCAGGATGCCCTGTTATGCCACCTAGGTCACCTTCATGTTCCTTCAAGCGAGTGTGCCAAGATGATTTGGGAAGCACACCACAGTTGGGTTGCTGGGCATTTCGGGGTCGAGAAAATGGTGGCAGTATTGCAGAAGTATTTCTATTGGCCGAATCTTCGACAGGATGTCAGGAAGTACATCAGATCATGCACTGCCTGCGCCATTGCCAAATGACCATCAAGAAGCATGGCCTCTATACCCCACTCCCTACCCTTAGTCGACCTTGGGAATCCATCTCCATCGATTACATGTCGAGCCTTCCTTCTACTAAGCATGTAAACGACTGTGTTTTTGTGGTCGTCGACAGGTTCTCAAAGATAGTCTTTATGGCGGCCTGCAAGAATAATATCACAGCAGAAGCCACTGCTAAACTCTTCTTTGAATAAGTGTGGGTACACTTTGGGATCCCATAGTCTATCATCTCAAATCGGGACAACAGGTTCCTTAGTACATTTTGGTCCAGTCTCTGGTCGATCTTGGACACCAAACTCACTAAGTCCATAGCCTTCCATCCTCAAACTGATGGCCAGACTGAGGTTGTCAACAAGATGATCGTACACATTCTGCAAATGACAACTCAAAGCATCCATGCACATGGGATGAGAGCCTCCCCTATGTTCAGCACAGCTACAACCGGTCTCTCCACAGCTCGACTGGCCACAACCCTTTTCAAGTGGGCTTGGGATTCCAACCACTATGTCCCATTGATGTGGCCATGCCATTTGCAGCTACTCATGCAGATTCGGCTCATGTCCAGTCCAAAACCGATAAGGCAAACAAATTCATTGAGTACATCCAACATATTCGCGAGTAGGTCACGACATTATGGAGAAATCCAATGCCAAGTACAAGCAGTGACATGCTCAACATCAGGTGCCACACAAGTTTCAGTTGGGCGACAAAGTCTGCTTGCATTTGCAAAAGGAACGCCTTACTGGAGCATATTGGACACTTATACCACTCTGATATGGTCCTTACACTATTACCAAGGTTGTGGGAGACAATGCATTTGAGCTCAACATTACCCCATTCCTTGGCCTGCACCCAGTGTTCAATGTGGACCACCTTTGGCCATACTTTCGACCATTACTATACACATCTGACATTGCAGAAAAACTCACAACCACAGAGTTAAATCCAAATTACATTGAACAAGCTGCAACTGATCAAATCATGGACACACAGATCAAGCACACTCGCTAGCAGAATATCCAACTGTATCGAGTTGTCAAAGTAGGCCAACTCCTTCACCAGGGCAAGTGGCTCACCAGGGACCAAGTTCAACAGAAGTTTCCTCATCTCATGGAGGAACTCAACACAATGGAGACCATTGCTTCGTAAGGGGGGAGGAATGATCCAGGTGGATTAGGGTCATAGATAGCCCATGCCGCAGATGATAGGTTCTTAGTACTACGACAAGCACCATCGGCGAAACCAACGTGAGGAATTGCAAACATCTGCAAAGCAAGAAAAGCATAGTAAACAGGAAAGTTGTTTGAAAACTATCACACAAAACCATGTTGTACACAAATGAATCACACACTAATGTACATAAGTAACCATGCCAGATGACCTAAGCATAGTAATTTTTGAGGGAGCCCATGCTGGGACTTGGGTAATCAATCAACACAGAAGGACACCAGAGTTTTACCGTTGTCATGTCGAGTAAGCATCAACTTGGCCAAATAATGGAGTAGAACTCATATAAGGCTTTTCCTCCATGCCCCCTGGGCGAGGGAGGGTTACGAGTCAGATGCCAACCCCATTGCAATAATGGGCAATCGGTGAAAACTCGGGGAGGGTGAAAAATCCTGAATCCATGAAGGGATAAAGGTGCCCTCAGTTGAAAGATCTTGATCATGTCAAGGTAAACTGACACATTAATGAGCAGTGGAGAAGATCATTCTTCGAAAAAGGTAGACATGACCACCAGGCGAGGCAGGAACGAGGAGCGATGACGAGTATCGATCCAAGGTGGTTTCTGGAGAGACATGATTTCCATGATAACTTCATCAGCGAGGAAGGTCTCGGCTAAGGGATCAGATGATTCCAAAGTTCCAAGCCAAGGGGATTGAGAATACATATCGAGAGAGGTCTTTGACATATGAGAATCAAAGGATATAGAGTTCGAAGCCGAAATAATTTCGACGTAACTGACTTCGGTGGGACTAAGAGGCATAACCTCGCCCCAAGTATCAACAAATCTGGTGCAGGTATGACCCATGGATCAGATTTGATCGAGATCATGTTGACAGAGGCAACATGAGGAGGTGGGAGTGGAAAAATTCCCATTCAGAATATTTGAAGAGACTTGCCCCCACACTCTCATAGGGAGCACTAGAGTGCTTGACATACGGAATATTGCCATCTGAAGAGGAAGAGGCAAATAAAGACAACTTATCAATGATGACAATCTTCCCTTGATGGGGAAAATGAATCACGCGAAACAAAGAGGAAGCCTCGACATGCATGGCATGAGTCCAACTTCGGCCGAGTAGAAGATTATAATTGAGATTGGCATCAACAATCTCTACTTTGACTTGCACTATCTTGCTTTCCAAGGTGATGGCAAGGTTAGGTAAGACACTGAAGGGTTGCAGATCGTGCCCATCGAAATCTTCCAAAGTGTTCAGAGACTGGTTTAGTGCAGGGGAACCAATAGCCTTCCAACATGCAGTTGACATGATGCAGGTGGAAGCACCTTCATCGATGATAGTGTGGTGGATGGTCTTCTCATTAATGATTACCTGAATAAGAAAGGTAATCTGACGAGGGAGCCGTGGAACATGGTTCTCTAGATCAAAACATATCAAATTCGAATCGGTGGGATCGATGCCCCCAATAGCTGACATCAAAGATTTCCGTTGCGATGGGAAGCTTTGGAGTACCTCAAGAGCCGACATGGCTGACGACGCCTGAGCCAAATCCTCAACAATATTGTAGTGCTGAGTGGCTCGGGCATTGGGATTATATGAGGATTTCTGCAGCACACCTCGAGATGGTGGCCGCGTAGCGGAATCAGGGTTAAGGCGCTCGATTTGTAGAGGGCCAGAACTCAGGGTAGAAGAAGAAGATGCAACTTCTTTTTCTTTCCCAGCTGTCGAGCTGGAGTTTGATATTCTTTCGATCAGGTGGCCACATTAATGGGCATGCTCATCATGAACACTTGAGATCCAGAGGAAGCATATCGGGGTTGGTCTACCATTTGAGTCTGCTGAGACGGAAATGGCTCTTTAAGGACAACAGGGGTCCCTTTGAGCAGTCGACTAACTTTGGATCATTGAGGACAATCCTTAGTGTAGTGATCCTCCTCACAAATGAGGAAGGGATACTTAGGTTTCTGTTGTGAAGATTTTCCAGTAGACGATTTGGAAGGGCCCTATTTCGGGGCATCTACTTTAGCTTTGCCTTTGCCTTTCCTTTTCTCCTTTCAAATATTTGTCCGTTGCAGTAGACTAGACACTGTGAACCTCTGAGGTTTTTCCAGGGCCTAGTAGATTTTGAGACGAACTATTAGGAGTAGTATTCGAGATCGACTTCTGTTTGGAAGAAGTTTTAGTAGGGGTCTGAGATACTGAACAAATAACTCCATCAATGGGAGGAACAACTGGCGACTTTGATGCTGTGGAATCAGATGATGGCCATGGAGCATTGGGTAACAACTCGTATAAGGTGCCAGACTGAGAGTAGACTAGATCCAAGTACTGGGCACGGGCAATGGCTTGCTCTTCAGTGACATATCCACCCATAGCTATATCACGAGCAATTGGGGCTACAAATGATTTGGTAAACCATTCAGTGAGAAACTGATTAGCTATCTTGAATTTGATTAGGTGACATCTACATCTCCACTCATGGATATGATTAGAGATGTGCATCGCAGTGTCTTGCTTAAGCGATGTGAGAAAATAGGTGCCAGTTTCATAGCGAACTGGCAGCTGAAAATGCGTGAGGAAAGCCATGGATAATGAATTGAAGTCATGGAAAGTACTTCAAGGTAGCTCGATGTACCATTTCACTGCAGCACTCGTGAGGGTTCATTGGAAAAGACGAAGATGAATGGAATCATCCACGTATGAGTTCGATGAGCACCAGAGGTGATATGTCATCACATGGCCCTGAGGATATTCTTTAGCTTTTCCATTGAACTTTGGGCAATCACTTGATATCTTGGACAATGCCGGAGGCCAGTACGACGAATGAAGGATCAGATCATTCATAAGGCTCGATACATCTGGCAACTCAAGTGTAGCCAAGAAAGGTAATTGAGTGTTAAAAGGCATGGGAGGTTGATAAGCGGGCCCATAGGGAGGAGCCCATCCCTGCTTTGGCCCCACAGTGGGGGATTTTGGCCATATGGCATCTGAGGGTGCCCCCATTGCAGATTACCTTGACCATGGGGAGGATTCCGACCTTGAATACCTTGAAATTGTCCAGGCACAGGTTGCTGATAGGAAATGTATGGGTTAAAAGGCTATTGAGCCTGTTGACCTTGGACATATGGGTATAGGAGCTGTTGTCCTTGAACATATGACTGTTGAGCCTGTTGTCCCTGAACAAGAGGGTTCTGGACCTACAGTCCTTGGGCATAAGGTTGATACACTTGTTGCCCTTAGACGTAGGGGTTTTGTACCTGATGCCCTTGGCCAACAGGATTATGAACTTATTGACATAGGACAAGAGGATTCTCGGCCTGTCGCTGCAGGACTTGACCTTGACCCTGCCCCTGAAAGGGTTGACCTTGTTGATATTTATATAAGGGTTGTTGCTTCCCTGGTTGGTTTTGCTGTTGCAAAGGATGACCTTGCAGTTGCAAAATTTGTCCCTGGGGTTGAAGAGTTTGGCCCTGCGAGGACAGGGGTTGAGAGGTGTGCAGAGCATATTGCATCTGTTGCTGCGCAGTTTGCTGCCACTACTGTAAGGATTGGCCTTGTGGTTGATGCAAGAGACCTTGCTGCGAGATAAATTGCCCTTGCTGTTGCGTGGAGAGCCCTTGCTGCAACAAAGGTTGCCCTTGCAGTAACAAAGGCTGCCCTGGTTGTTGTAAAGGTTGTCCTTATTGTTGTAAGGGTACTTGAACAGTGCCCAGGAAATTACCAAACTAAATCTGGCCATAGCCAGGCTAGATGTACTTCCCAGATTGGAGGGTGTAAGGTTGATTAACCAATCCTTGAGAACCATATGGAATGTAAGGATTTTGGTATTGGACTTGAGCCCCATAGGGCTACTGATACTGAAAATTGCTTGATCCAGACGGACCAACGGGATTCTGAACGTGTTGGTACTGGACATTGCTTGATCCAATAGGGTCAGCAGGGTTGTAAACAATACCAGAAAGGGGTTTGTTTATAACAAGCATGTGAGCTTATGAGCCGCTCACATTAGTGGCACCACTATGGAGACATTCAGGTCCTGCCCCCTAGGCGGTGGCACAATCTGGCCACTGACTGATGGGACAAAAGAACTGACAGAGACAATCTTTGAAATTGTCGGTTGTTACTGACATGTAACTGGGATCGATGATACCAGAGGATTCAGAACGATGGGTTGCACTGGGACTGAAGTAATGGCCTATTGGGAAGTCGTGTTCGTGACGAATGGACCTAACGTAGGCCTAATGCCTGACGCCCATACGCGATTATGGTAGAGTGATGAGGCACTAGGTGTGCCTGAAACTAAGTGCCCCAAAGACACATAGCCGGGTGGCAAGCTGGAAGGAATACCTTTCGAATAAGGGAAACCCTCGGGAGGAAACTGCAATTGCAATTCTTCCCCCTCAACAGCATGTGGAGTAGAAACTTCGGACTCATCCAGAGATGTGACCGGAGCATCGCCTTTGGGTTCCATGTTTGAAAACAAACGATGACGAATGGCTGAACGTATACTAGGGGATAGTTCCAAAGGAACACCCGGCTGGTCGTACAAACTATAAGGAAGCTGCGGTGATATCTCAACAATGTCAAACAAAGGGTTCAGAGGATAGATAACCAATCCAAGCTAATCGTCAGTGGTCGACAAGTTCTCTAGAGTTCGAACAGGATTGTTCGAAGATTCCGGGCCAAGATCAATAGATGACCTTGAATCAAAAGTAGGCGGAGGATGAGATGAAAATGGTTGAACACTCAAAACAATTGCAAGTTCAACATTTTGGTTCTCAAGTGACTCTGATAACTCAGGAAATGGCTCCTTAGACAATCTTTTATATGGAGGAGAGGAAGAGGAATTGGGTGAACCAGATGGTTCAGCCACGATGACCTTGTCTTAGTCGACAAAACAAATAACTTCAAGGCTTTAAAATGTCCTTTTAAGGGAACTCACGATTTGGTAAAAAAGACTAACAGGATGTTTTGGATCATGGGAAATCAATTATTAAGACGCATAAAAGATTGATGTTATTTCATTTTTTAAGAGTCGAGAAAGAAACAAAGATGAATTTATCACTTTCAATTGGAAACGAGCTCGAAAGGACAAGTGCTCGATTGATCTTTTAAATTTAATGAGTCGAAAAGATCAAATGACTACTCTAGATGATCTAGGTAAATAGGATTACTAGGCAACCATGAACTGCAGAATACCTCCTGGCGAACCAAGAAGTACGAGTAGGCAATCTACCCAAATGTTGTGTTCGATGTATCATGTTCGCAAGGCAGCTGACTCAACTTCCTAAGGATAAAAGGATTGCAGCCTAGTGGGGTCTCCCATTATATACTTGACGGTACTGGGAGCATAAATCCGTGCTAGCATTGTTTAATGCCGAAGCTAACGACAACTGCTAGGTTTAAAGATGTCGAAACACATCTCTAGCCTAGACCTTCTAGATATGATCTTTAATGTCAAATGCACCTTAGGTTAATTGAATTAATTTTAAAGTTGATCTTGAGTTAAGTTTCAATTTTCAGGTCTTAGCAATGTTACTCGAAAAACCTAAAATGAAACTAAATGGGACAAGACCCTTTCAATTCGATGAAATGCCTACACTAGAGAGGGTAGAAACTACTCAATCAAATACAAACAATCAAGCAACTGAAAATGAAATGATCTTTGACTACTTCATTTTTAAATAAATAAACAAATGAAAAATGCATTCCAATTCCTAATTTCCTTACAAGCACATCTTTATTAGTCCTTTCAAAATGAAAAAATTCTCTTCCTTTTTCAAATGCTGATGCAATTCTAGTCTTTAAAAAGATGCAAATATCGTAACACAATGATGCAATAGGCTAGAATTTCATACTTTCTCTTACAAACTTTCAATGAAATTTTTTTCGAGAAAATGAGCTCTTCAAGTAAATGAAAACATGAAAAGAGAAGTTCATTCAGATCAATGAAACAATGACTTTACCAAACACAATGCCAATAATGTAATCTATGCAGGAAAGAGACGTTCAAGCTAGTAAACGAAACTTTTTCAAACTTGTGTAAAAAGAGGTCAAAATCGTAAAAGGACCAAAAAGCAAGTGCAAGGAGTAAACACACCTACAATCAGATTCACTAAGTCCACAAGCTACTGAATGGCCAACTAATTAGATGCCCTAGTGTCGCGGGCCACTCAATGACTCAATCAATCAAATAACAAGATGACAAGCTAATAAGAAAGCAAAACCAAATGAAAAGTAGCCTTCTAATCAAGGAGAAAACAATAAAAAAGGCTCATGGGGTCAAAACACAAGAGCAGAACACACTGGCCAAGATTGGGGCCAAGCCCTATTCTTCACTTACAGGCATCAACGTGACTGCCTAACTGACAACAAGCTCGAGAGGCTGGTCGACGCGACTGTTTCTTAGCAATTCGCGTTGGTCGGCGCGACTATTAGCGGATTAAATGTGCTGGCCGATGTAACTAAGGAAAAATAAAAAAAAAATTCAAAATAGGGACCGGATCTGCTACTATGAATTTTAGAGTTAAGCCAGTAAGCAGAAGAAAATAAACAGAACCAAAGGGAAAACGTGAAACTAGAAAAGTTCTCACGAAATCATAAAATCAAAAACAAACAAAAAGATGGGATCTCCCCAGTATGGTCGCCAATTTGTGGTGAAGTAAAATTATAAGTGCGAACACGAACGAATTCCTCTAGCCTGATAATTGGTCTAGCCACAACAGATACATTCTATGGAAGATTTTCTTAGGTTATAATCAATCAAGAGGGCCTACCTCTTGGTCGCCTATCCTTCTTGATGGTGTCCTTTCTTGCTCGTCCTAGCAATATCTTGCTTCCTTCTTCAAGCTCCTGAAACAAGTAAATAACAACAACACAAACATAATAATAAACGAATTGCAATTCAACCTACTTAATGAGTTAAGAAGCATTAAGACATGGATATGTAATAGTACAAAACATGTAGGAAATCAATCAATAGTTGCATATATTAATATCAAAGAGAGATTACAACCATTCGCTTTGACGCTGTATCTTCCTTTGACAAGACTGGGTTCCCACACACTTCTGCTAGCATTCCACTTTGGCTCCAAACAGCAATAGTTTAAAGGCTCTTCCCTTTAGGCTTCACTCCAAACCAAACACACTTCTCCCTCACACAACTAGATGGCTACAACTAGTAATAACTTGCTTGTCTAATCCAAAATAGTATACTCACACTCAGCCAAAACTTTAACTGTGACTGCAACTAGCTTGTGCTTGGGAAGAAGGGAGGTTTATATAGGAAATATGGATGGGAGATGGATCCTCTTCTCATGGGAGAAGGACTTATCCCTTGAGGTAGTTCCATCATTATAGGGGAAATTGGCACAAACTGTCATCCTCTATCCCATCCAGCCAATCCATCTACTAGACTTCCTATGGAGCTTCTAAAGCTGGAAGCTTCGGCTCTAATTTAAAAAACTTTCAATAACAGGACCGACGCGACTGAAACACAACTCAGTCGCTTCGGTCGGTGCGGGGAATAGTGCTAATATTTGCACATCGGCGCAGGAAATCAAAGGCCATTAATGTCGGTCTTGTAAACTGGGCAAAACATAAGTTTCAGGGGAAATGATGCAAAAGGGAAATAATTTGCTCATGAAGAGGGACATAATGGGAGTTTCTTCATGAAGGAAAAGCATGCGGGGTTCACTATAGAGGTCCTCCAGGATCAAGGAACGGGGAATACAGGGACAGTGACGAAACGCTGTGTAACAGTGGGACTAAATCTGATGTAGCTTGGAGAAATTGGCAATACTTATCTAGCTAACATCCTTAACGAGTTTTGTTTTATGAGCATAACACTGCTTCGTTTGATTTCGTCATTGCAACAAACTTGAGTTTCCAAGTAGATAGAGACACAAGAGGTGAAGTTGATATAAAGGAGACCTTAATTAGTCACCAAGGTTAACTAGGTAAGTAAAAAAAGTATCTATCCAAGCCCTACTTCCCTATCTTCTCTTCTTATTCTACAATCTCTTAACATGAAAAAAGACTTAAGAGTTTGTTGTATACGTATTTCACAAACGATTGATTTTTACTACAATTCCAAGCTTATTTGATCACAAGACTAAAATACATATAGGCAAATGTAGACTAATATTTTATTCGTGAATTATTTACATGAATTGAATTTAATATGTCATTAATGTTGCTTTTACATTTGATTTGTTCTCATACAAGTAGTGGTGTTGATATGTGCTATGTAAAATGCTACAGTTTCGGTAAAAACTATAAAGCTAATAAATTGCTAAAATAATAAGAAACATTTCCTCATATAAAATATTGAGAATGCATTAGTTGAAGCTAATGACAAGTGCAAATAACCACATTTGTGTAAAATGATGACTATCATACAAGACACTACATAAAGACCTAACACATTGAAATTTCTGCATTCAAATAAAACTTACATTCACTACTAATACATGATAGTTAATTAAAAATAAACAAATATACTATAAATCATTAATACTATAATTATTCTACATCATACCGTATTGAATCACTTCATATATAACTTATACACTTATTTAATAAAATTAATATTAATAAAATTTAAGTTATTTAAATCATTGAAGAATGAAAAATCACATTTAAAATAATAATAATAAAACTTCAAAATTTTGAACTAAAAACATTCTACATAAACTAAATTCATGTATGATGAAATACATATATGTTGTTGTTCGATACGAAATATTTATAATAAAAGACTAAACAAATGCCAAATATAAAATAACTCAAATGCAATAGTAATTTGATTTTAATAATTATTGATATAATATTAATAAATAACCGCAACAGCGAAAAAAAAAAACCTAAACTTCCTTCGCTGAACGCTCAAGCTCTTTGATGAGTAATGACATTGAAACCACAAATTAAACCATAAAATAATATATAAAAATACATAGATGTTTAAAATTCGATAATAATAAATTTTTTTTTTTTTTTTTTAAATTATTAATTTTTTATTATTTGAAATGGATTTTTGAATATATAAATAAATCAAAATTTTAAAAAACGATACATATTTAATTTAATTTTAATTTATATAGATTTAATAACTCAAATACGTTATTTCAACAAATTTGAATCAGATATTAAAAAAAACTTATAAAAAAATATAACCACAAAAACAAAAATAAAATGAAATGTATAAACTACAATTAACCTTTAATACTAATTTATTTTATTCTTCGATTATCTACTCAACAACACTACTTAACATTCTGCCCAATCACTACTCGCAATATTCCCTGGCCCAATATGATGACTGGCCCAATATTCCCTCTCAAGCTGGATAACTTAAAATTTTAATTTGATAGATGCTTGAAGTCACATCTATCAAATTTGGATAGATTAATTCTAGCTTTCTCTGAATTCTTGTTAATGTTTCTACTATTTAAATTGATATATTTTTATGTTTTTTTTTGAAGACATAACATTATTTGACTAATGTATTTTTACATTTCAACTTTAACAAATGATTTATTCTCAATTTATTTTCAATAGAAAAATATGATTACCACTTATCTTCTAATTGCATCAAACTATCTATATATTTTTTCGTCTCAAAAAAACTTACAAATTTGTAAACTTTATATTATTTGAGAAAATAAAAAAGAAAACAATAATTATACTATGGAAAAAATAAAAATATATTACAATTAAATAAATTTATAAAATAAAATGAAAAACATTATCACAATTATAAAATTTATACAAATTAAATATATATATTTTTTTAAGTAAATATTATTATTTAAGCAAGATTTATAGACGACAACATGTATATTTTCTTTTGAAATAATACTAAATTTTATTATTATTATTTTATTATTTTTATTAATAAATGGTTATAAATATATTTGATGTAACTTTGTGAATGGATAATTTTTTTTCAAAACAATTTATTTTTAACAAAAACAAATGGTTTTAATTAATACAAACATTTTTATATTAAAAGCATATGGCCTTTAACAACCCAAAAAAAATTGATATGGAAATGTAAGCCTCCAACCAAATATAACAAATAGCAAAATAAGTACCATTCCTATCTATAATAAACAAACTGGAACTTGGATACTTAAAGACCCCTTGGAAAAACATAAGACCAAAAAACTAACATCATAGTAGATCCATAAACCATTGCCAATATATCTTTTAATATTATTATAATGAATTTTCATTTAAATATTTAAATCCAACAAAATTAAAAAAAACTAAAGCAACATTCATTAACTCATTGCGGTAATGTATATTAAAGTAAAAATTTAGAAATAAAAGTGAAATGAAACAACTAATTCTGATAAGAACATGTATGGAGCATATGGATTTGGAGAAATGAATGGGGTAATGTCCCTGAAAAAATGGATGTTGGTCGCGAGAGATACGGAGTAGTCTAACAAGGCGGAGGAATTGCCCAGTTTTTATCACTACTCGGAAAAGCGTCCGGCTCAGGCCACCGGCCATTTCTCCGCCCTCCACCACCTTTCGCGAGCTTCGCCACCCTCCGCCATCGTTCCACATTAAATTGTCTGCTCATTTCAATTCAAATTTTCATCAAATAGAATTAATGCTCATTTCAATTCAAATTTTCCCCAAACATGATCAATGGATCCCTCAATTCCTTCTTGTTCCACAGAACCCAGAGTGATGAACATTAGCTCAAGGTACTGGACAGGAAAACACGATTCGGCATCGCGGTGGGGACTACCCAGGGAATCACTTATCTCCACGAGAAGTGCCGAAACTGCATTATCCACTGCGACATCAAGCCGGAGAACATCCTCTTGGATTCCAATTTCTACAACAAGTTGGCTGATTTCGGTCTGACAAAACTCTTGGGCAAAGAGTATAGTCATGTTTTGACGACCATGAGAGGAACCAGAGGGTACTTGGCTCCCGAGTGGCTATCGAGACTGCCCATCACTGCCAAGGCCGATGTCTACAACTTTGGTATGACATTGGTGGAAATAATTGTCGGGTGAAGAAGCATGGACTAGGACTCTGAATCTAGCGAGCTCTTCTTTCCCACCTGGGCTGCAATGCAAATCAACATGGTTATTGTTATTAGGTGCATTGGTATACAGGGGATATTTTTTTGGAGAGTATAGTAATGTTTTCGCTGTATAATGTGATGACCTTCTCATTGTGTAGTTATTTTGTTACAAATGTGCTGGTTTAGAATGATTTTACAGTTAAGATAGGAATATGAGTATAGGGACTCAGAAATTTATGGAGGAATCTAGTAAGAAATCTTCTATGCTTTGAAGTAGTTGGAATTATATGCATTTTTCTTGGGTTGGGCATCTGAGTTGAAAATTTTCCTTGTCATTTGGAAACTCATCCTATTCCTAGCTAGTTGCATATCTTGGGCTAATGGAACTCCTTATAGATGTTTTCTTCATGCCGATTTATTGAACAATAGGTGGAGGTTTTTGATTTGTTCAGGATTTAAGCAATTGCCTCTATATTGGAATTAAGGGGCTTTATTTGTGTTGTGGTCATAGGCATTCACTTTGGTTTTAGGTGGTTTTAAGAATGAGTTTAGTTGTCCCCTCTGAAAGGTTCCTTCACACCCCCTGCTTTTTTGCTTCAAGTTTAGGTTCTGGCTCTTTCTTTGTGCTCTAGCCTAGATCTCATTTTCTATTGTTTCTTTCCTTACTATATGCTTTGTCTTTGCCCCTCTAAATGTGATTCCTTTCTTATTGTCTTTTTTTGTCAAAAGTTTTACTCTCATGGCTCTTTTTCATTTTTTAAGTAAGCTTTTAGTTCTTTGTCTCAATGAGGGTCTTTTTCGAATTCTATTCTTGTTGGACTCTCTCATGCCTTAGGTCGAGTCATGTAGGTTGGTTACTCTCAATTCCCTCCTTTACTAGTTATGTGACTCCTTTCTCCTTTCTTAGCTTCTCATGAAGGCCCCTCAAAAGATTTCTTCTTGGTATTTGTCTCTCCCGTTGCTACTTAGTATGTTTGGTTGGCCTTCTGCTAATTATGGTATGCCCATCTTGTTTTAAGGGGCATAGAGGGAGGAGGGGTCATCACACCCCCTCCTGCTCATGTGCTTAATTTTCAATAGAGCAGTTTGCTACTTTGTATGCGCATTCAACCCCTCTTGATATTCATAGAGAAGTAGGAAATGTAGAATGAGAGGCCAAATTTAAAAAAAGATTCATTACCAATGTTGAGGTATATGAGGAGGTTGGTGGATAAGTGTCATACACCAGGAACACAAGAACTTGAGAAACTATATATATGTAAATAATGGATATCTACTAGCAATTGAAGATCTTCATGGGTAACTTTTTGTGGAGTGCTTCGAAACCCAGTAGGAGATCCTCTTATGCATTGATGATATGCAAAAGTAGAAGAGGAAGCTTATTCACAATATATTTATCATGGCCAAAACGCTTGCAGACTAAGAGTTCTATAGCTTCGATGAGGAGGGTGACATACTTGATACTATTTAGGTGGATTCTCCATCTAGATAGAGGTATCTTATTTTGTTTCTGGTTACAAATGCTAGCAACAACTTGGCTACAATCTTAGGTGTTGATAGTTCTAAGTTGTCAGTGAATTGTTTCACTATTAAAAACTTACGTATTTTCTTTTTTATTTTTGTTATTAGGCTCAGCTTATTCAAATGGACACAAGCTCCACTGCTATGCTATAGGTATGGTTTCTCCAACAACAAACCAATAAGCATAGAGAATAATGTGCACTCTTCTATGAATGAGTGAGACACTTAATGCTCGACTTACTAAAAAAAACATACACATCATGAATTTATGTGTATCTAATCATAACATTTATATATAATAATAACAATAACAATAATAATAATTATTATTTTAAGATAGTAAAATTGGCTATAATCATGTTTTCAATCATTAATGAGTATGTTATGTTTGAGTGTTATACATAAATGAGGGTTGATTCATCATTTTTAATTGAAGAAAAAACATACCAACTTCAATGAATTATTGGCATTCCATAAGGAGGTAGAGTTCCACTCTTGTAAGATGTCTTTGTATCTTAAGTGATTAACCCATTTCTTTACATCTAAGAAAGATGAACGCTTATCCAATCATAAATGGGTTCAAGTCTTATTCTAAAACCTTAAGATGATTTCGGTTAAAAAGCGTTTGCAATAAAATCAATATCCCTTACAATTATTATTGAAATTACCTCCAATAAATTATGTATTTTTAAGTAACATTTAATCTTAGTCTCATATATAAAAATAAATACTATTCTCAATTATAATTTTACTCAACTAAAATAAATACTATTCCCAATTATAATTTTATTCAACTAAACCTATATAGTTAAAATTTATATTACACAAATTATTATTTAAAAAATAGTTACTATTATAATAATCAATAATTCAATTGACAAAAGTTTAGTAGGAAAATTCATGTAATTGTGTTTGCAATACGTGAGCAAGCGTTACCATGCTTTTATTCTCTTGGCCTTTTTTCAAAGTTCTCTTTTATTCTCTTGGCTTTTTTTTAAAGTTCTCTTGGCCTTTTTTTAAACTCAGGTAAGTTTTTTATTAGTATGTTTATGGTTATTATTTTGTTACTTTTATAGTTATAAAAAAGGTGTAATCGAAAATGAATTAGGAGAATTGTAAGTTTGGATGTGTTATTTTTGAATATTGATGGTGAATTTTATTTTTTTCTCGTAGAAAAAGTCGTAATTTTATTTATAAGATAAAATTACATTTTATAGATGTAAAAGCATATGCAAAGATATTGATCCAATTTTCACAGAAACCAAAAGAATAAAAAAATGAAGTGAAAATTATTCTTTTCTCCCTTTCTTTTTCTCCACCTTTCGCCATCCCCCAGAGTTGGGGGTAGTGGTTACTATGGAGAGCTGATTTTCTATTATGGTTATGGGAGAATCCTTGTCTGACTCAGATCCTTCAGATCCATGAGTTCTCTTGTTGCCAGATATTTCCTTTCCTGTCTTGTTTTTGCAGAGGGTTGCTGGGAGCTTCCTCTTTCTTTTGCATGTTGGGCTATATTTTTTGTTCCTCCTTTTCTGCTTTGGATTTTGTGGTGTCTACTACGTCTTCTTCTTCATTCAATGGCACTGTGTTTTGCCATCCTTTAGGCTTCCTCTGTTGCTGCTTGTTCCCATTGGGGATGTTTCTTACCTGTGGACAAGCGCTGAGAAGGTGGCCTATTTGTAAACATCCTCGACTTTGGAATGTTGTATTTTCGTAATCCAAGGATTGTGTCCACCGAGTGTTGTTAAATTTCAATATTATACTTTCTGGTAGTCCCTGGCTGAGATCTACTTCGACACATATTCTGGCGAAGGTAAATATTTCCTTTGTCAGTCTGTCATTATCAATATTTAGAAATTTCCCCAGGGTGTTCCCTATAGCTATTAAAACCTTGTGATGTCATAAGTGAAGTGGGAGGTTATGCAACCTGACCCAGACTGGTATCTTTGATACCACCATTGTATTAGCGTCGAAATCTGGAAACCATGGAGTGATGTAGAGCCCTGCGCTGCCCCAGAACCATGGCCCCTTATTAAGGATGAATTCCTTTTCCTGTTCTGTGTTGAATCTTACTATAAAAAAGCCCTTATGGCATAAGTAGATTTCACAATTTGGTGTCTAGGTGGTATGGATCTAGTGGTGTAGATCCCCTGATTTGGGCCAGTAACCATTGAATCTATAGATAATAGAGTGAGAAAATAGATCTAAGTATAAGTCATTTACCTCAGGAATTGCAATGGTGAGAGTAGGATTCTCAGTTTTTTGTTGAACTATGTAGGGTCCAGGAGGAACAGGGGCTGTTGCTGGATTGACTTGAGCTTTCCCTTTACCCTTCACAACATCCTTGAAGGAGCCTGTGTTCTTGGAGCTTGCATTCTTTGAGCTGGTTCCAGAACATCCACCTCACAGTCGGAGGTTGGTGATGATGGCCGAGCCTGTGGTTATGCTGTATTCCTGAAGGGTGTGGTTGTCCTGTAAACTGTGCCCCATGTAGATTAGATTTTGCCTCTGTTCTGGGATGCCAAAAAAGTTCTGTATTTTATTTCGTAGTTCCTGGATACTGTTGTCCCTCCGTAGCCTCAAGCAATAACTCTTGCCTTCCAGTGCTTTTATGAAGAGCTGTGTGAGATCTGCCTCTCTAGAGTTTGAGCCCAACTGAGGTTGCCCCCGATCTATTGCCTAAATCGTTACGTTTCCAAACCCTAGTTCATCGCCATTTAAACGACGTTCCTCTGCGATTTTGGCCCAGGTGTCAGGGTGTAGGGGTATCTTGTTTTTCCGCCAGATTTGGATCTTGTGCAGGCTTCTTATTCATATGAGGGCCTGATCTGGTGGTTCAATAGTAGATCTGGGTAGGTGACTGTCTTCCGTGGTCAGGATTCTCGACCCAGATCTGTGGTTTAGCCCTGGAAAAATGCCCATAGAAATGATGTCTTGTAGTCTGCTTGAGCCAGTCTCGTGAGCGCTTAGGTGTCCCTTCTGCGTCCTAGCCTCCCTAGAGATCTGAAGACTCAGATCTGGGTTGAATTCCTTGGTTGGCTCCACGAACACTGCCGTCCGGTGCTTGTTTGTGTGCTTGTAGAAGGCCGAGACAGCTTGGTGGAGATCAATGATAAGGCCAACAACAAGGTGGATCTCGCCTTTCCAAGCACCGAAACTGCCATATTTGCCGTTTGAAGAGAGATCCATACTTTGGGTGTTTTGTAAGCAAACAGTCAGACGGTGGCAAGGGTTTCCTTGTTTCCCCAGTTCCTTGGTTGGATTGCTTAAGATGATCAGCATGCTAGTTGCCGAGATCGTGATTAGGATGTCAGTCACGAGGGCAATGACATATTCTGCAGCCGTGAAGCCCTTTCCTATGCCGCGCCGAGACTGTGTGTCCGCCATGGCTCAATATGAAACGAGGTTATCATATATTTTTCTTGTTGTTTGACTAATTCATCTTTTCGATGGTGAATTTTATTAAATACTAGTATTGGTTTATTTTAATTCCGGATCTACCAAGTGTTGTGAGGGATCATATTTTTCAAAATGTAAACATTTTTTCAAGTGCAAAACATGAGAAATGTTCACACTTCTAGAGATTTGATTCCTTTCACACGCTTGGTATTTAAGCTGGATATATGTTGATTTTAAATAAAACACTAATAAAATGTTATAATTATACGACTTTTTTTTTTCTCCTAATACATACCCATTCAAATTCAGAAATAGAAATCATATATCCATAGTATATATACACATACACACTCTCTCTATAATTATTTTTGCTATTCATATTTTTTAAATGTTATATGTCTTCTTCATATTAAACATTGAAAGAATTACAAATCTCCCTTGTACATCCAACTAGGAAGAACTTATTAATGGAATAAGATACCTCTCTCTATATATAGACACGTTAAAATCATAATGCCCATAATGAAATATTTGATTTATGCCCTGCATTAGACATTTTTTAATTATTAATACTTTTTAAATATATATATCAACTCTATATTAAAAATTAAATAAATTACACCTTCCTCAAGGTGGAAAGTGAAAAAAAAAGAAATCTTTTAATTTAAATGATTTGATATTTATCTATATAATGTTGATATAATTATGCTATTAAATATGGACAATGACATATTTTATTTTAAACATTACATGTCAATTGAAGATAAAATGAATCACACAATATGTAATATTACTAATATTATTTTTATATGTCATCTTTCAACTCCATATTAAATCGTGAAGGACAATTTACTATAGAGTTGAAAGATGGAATGTAAAAATACTATTAGTAATATTTTTAATTACTTATTTCTATTTAAGATGATGTCAAATTAAGACATAAATTAAAATATTTTATTTATAACCGAAATTAATTTTTTTTGCTATTATTATTTTTAATTTGTTAATGTAAATATTATTTTATTATTTTTAAATATTACGTGACATCTTATCCACTGCAATAATTAAAATCTAAAATATGTGTAAAAATATTATATATATATATATATATATATATATATATATATATATATATATATATATATATATATATATATATATATATATTTTTTTTTTAACTAAAACGGGTATGATTTATTTACTGAGGAAAAGATTGGACTTACGCCATGGCAGCCATCATTACACTGCTTCTGTTTCTGTTTCTTGTACTATTACAAAATGCAGATTGCTCATGGATTACAAGGATGGAATGAGCTTTCGTCATTTATGAGGACTTGTCCTTTCCCAAGAGTGCAACCTTTGTTCGCCAACAAGTCTGCTTCACTGTTCAAGTTTCTGAGGATATGGAGGAACTTGTAGGAGTCGAAGTCGATCAGGGCTCTCTTTAATCTATTCAGAGTTTTGTTGAGGCTTGCATTGGTAAACAATTTGCCCATATTTAAATTTTTTACAGGATCTCTGAGTCTCCAAAAGCTTGGATTTCTTTGTCTCCTCTGTTATATTGGTAAGAATGAAAAAAAATAAAATTAACATATTCAATTTGTAAGAGTTAGTACATGTTGAAAGCTTTTTAACTGCCAAAAAATAACTCAAAAAAGAGTTTGTATATAAAGGTTATGACTTTCATAATTTGCCTTAGGCTTTAACCATATTAATACCAAGTGAAACCGTGTTAGGGCTCCATTATTTAGATATAGTTAAAAAAAATTAGAGAGCCTAAAATATTAACTTTAGTCGTAGGTTAGGATCTATAATAAATTTAACACTAATTTTAATCATTATTAAGATGGGTTTTTTAAAACACTGATGAGTAAAATTTCTATAAAATCTACACCCATAATGCAACCAAGAAATTGAGAGATTTACAATGAGTTTTGAGATCTAATTCTTCATTAGAGGAAGATAAAATAAGAAGTTCAACAACATTTACACACTGACCACCCAACAAATACACACTACTAGCATGGTTGCAATTGTATAGCTAGCAAAATTGGACACAAAGAAGAACAATTTTACAATACTTTGTCATTCGACAAAAGGAGGAATCTACTGACATTGCTTTAGCCTAGTTTGTCCGTGTGTTTCTTCCTGAGCTCTGTTGTCTTGCAGCATAGCGTGATGAGGTGATGCCAAGGGAGTCTATTTCATCGTTCTTCCTATTAATATGATCTTGAAGCCTATACATTCCTTCAAATTGTTCCAAAACTATTTGCGAGAGCTGAAGATAGAGTTGATAAAGAGAATGATAGTCAATTTTCTCATTGATAAGAGGGTGAGGGTAGAGGGGGCATGCATCAGAGGCTCCCTCACACCCTTCTTTGCTACGAGAAATGTCCATTACAACCTGGAAACCCAAAGACCACAAATTCGAACCTATAGCACCTGCAAAGCTCGTCTCCAATTATTAAGAAGCCTTGCAAAATTCAAGAGGACCAAAAACTAGATGAAGTAGAGGATGGCTTGCCACCCAGGCTATTGCGTACCCAATCATCTATGCCTGATTTAACCCAAGGTTTGAACTCAGTTGGATAGAGCTTCCTTTCCTGATCGACATACAATTGCAAAACCCAACTTCAGAATATAATCCCAAGGAATAGATTAAGGTCCATGATAGGTCAAATCATTATGCAAGCCTCACTCCAATTATTTGCATGCTCAAGAGGTCCCTTAAGATAGGGAGATGGCAGGACCAAAGTCTCATTGAAGGAATTTAATCAACTAATAAAACAATAATAAAATAAACAACATAAATATACACAAATCAGACATGGCAAAAAAGGCCTGAGAGCCTCACTGATTATATTCCTCACATTCTCATTATAATCCACATTACAAAGAATGATAATAGTACAAATAAATACATGAGGAAGTTTGTCTCAAGGTAGTACGTCTATCTTGGACATTATGGTTGAGAAAATATCTCAACCAAACACTAATCTAGGAGCCTAACTAGTTGGAGAGAATCTCTCAACCAACTAAGCCTCAATTGATTGCTACCCATGAGCAACAAACTCAATCTAGAAAGGTAGGATTAAATCCTAACTTTCATGATTTTAATTAATTTAATTATTTGGACTTAGAATTGTTTTAACATATGAGAGTGAGGCCAACATTAACACTAGTACAATTGCCTCCATGCTCCCTTAAATAATTGAATTGCATAACAAAGGAATTACGAACCACCATGAATGTGAGGATAGAGATTTGTACCTCCCATGCAAAAGCTATCTTATACTCAAGAATAGGCAATAAAACTCGTGGGTTGAACTACTCGAATATTCCTTGCTCGCAAAATGAAAGTTTAAACCACATATTTCCGTCCATATTCAACTTAGGCAAGGGACAGTGGGGCATGTAGTCTACATGTTGGTCGCTTGCCACCTCCCAGGAATTGCTTTACTCATACATTTTGATTGAACTGCGTAAAATTAATTGAGTGGAGGGTTCATTTAATCTGAAGGTTTGTTCATTCAATTCTATGCTTCCCTTGGGTCAAATTTTATTTTTGATTGAATGTGGAAGGGAGCATGTCATCCCTATAAATGAAATCAAGAATCAGGGTATGGCTCTCCATCCCCTTTTCCCATTAATCTTTGTTTGCACCTTCACCACAATACATGCTTCATTAACTTGTTTATCTGCTTCAATATTTTGGATCCTTAGGATATGATAAAAATTTTATGCTTAAAGGAGTCCAATATGCCCTTGATCTTTTGGAGGAGGATATTTAATTTATTGGCTTTAGGAGTTGATCCATTTTGCAGAAATTGAATTGTCATGAGAGAGTCCCTAACAATTATGATCTTGGAGATTCTTTTCCTTAGCTAATTGCAAGCCTAACATGAGCTCGTACATATCTGCCATGTTATTTGTTTCTTTACCAAGATCCCAGACAAACTTAATTTCATGTTTCTCATCGGGATCCCAAAGGATCCCTCCTCCTTTTGTTGCCCCTTTTCTTAAGATAGGTTAAAAAGTGAGTTATGAGGGAAAAAAGGGGTTCCATTCTTATTGTAATGCTTTTTTTTTTGGTAGTGCAAAGGAGTGAGATATAAAAAAGAAAACGCCAAAGATATTAGGGAACATGGATGTCTTCTCACTTAGTACACTGCTCTAATTAAGTATACTAACCCATGACATGACAATCCTCGAGAAAACTAATGAAGTTTGTTAGTTTAGTCGCACCTTTTAACCCTCAAGTTATGTCCATTGCATTATTTATCACTTATTTTAGCCTTTGAGCTATGTGTGCGCATTATTAATATTTTTTCCAATCCTTGAGCTACATGCACTTAATTTATTATTTCTTTCAATTGAAAAATTAATTTGAGTTAACCCTTTGTAAAATGTAAAAGGCTTTTGGCCAAATGAGTAAGATTAAGAATTCTATTTCGATCTCTTTTATTTCTAGTTTTATTATTTATTTTTTTGTTTCTCATTACGTCAACCACGATGCTGCTCTCTCTCTGGCTCTTATTCAATTCTTAGGCACCTTGTGTTTTATCATTTGGTATCAAAGCTTGCAAAGCAAGACTAGTATTTTCACACGAGTTTTGAGTTCATTAAGGCCCTTCCTCCACCTCAAGAACTCTTGCAATTGTTTGATTCTCTTGGATCATTACCCGCCCTATAATATTTCTCTTCACAGCATTTAGTAGACATAGTTCTCTTGGCCCAACGCCAACCCAAACTACTTAGTCAAGCATCATTTGGTTTTTCTTGGAGGCTACTCTTCTGCTCCACATACAAAAGTGTCGTAGATTAGGCTCTCCCAGCTCTATGCCCTCCCCAACTTATCATATTTAGCCATTCCACTCTTTCACCCCAAGCATCCTCTCTTATATATTTGCTTTTGCATCTTCTTCTAGCACTCATCTTGATCTACATTGTGTAAGGAACAAAATTAAATGTAAGCAAGGAAAATACACATAAATAAAGTAGAGAGAATAATAATATGGTAAGAACCCAATTCTTTATTATTTGAAAAATACTTTATGGATACATCATCAAGGAATGAGGTTCCTTGACAATGAGAGGGCCCCTCGCCCCCAACAGACATATACATAATACACTTACACTTGTCTTTTCACTTAGGAGTGCATCTTTTCACTATTTTAGTATTATTTGTTTTATTATTAATTACCATGGGTGAATATCATGACTTACAAAAACCATTGTCTCGTAAAATACTAATGGTAAAAAACTAACTAATGATAATGCAAATATATTTTCACCACTTTATCATTATCATTATTCTCCCACCTTAAAAAGTACCATGGGTGTATACCATGGTTTATCAAAATCCTAGTCTCATAAACTACCAATGATGAAAACAATTAATGACCGCGTTGATTTGGTGGAAGAGATGGAAACTTTTGTTGAATTTGAATCTTGGTAAGCCAATTGCCTTGCTGAAAAAGTTGTCATCCTTTGACAACTCGATAGAGTTATACATTTTGTTAGTGGATGGCCTTCATTTTGGTCTCCACGATCAAATCCATTATAGCTTACTCAATGCAGTTGGGATTGAATTTTGTAGAGGGAAAGTGCTAAGCCACATCCAAAGTGTCCAATAAAGGTGATAAATATGTTTGCAACAACTCCACATTAAATATTGAGTGAAATCTAAGGAAAGGAGGAATACTTGATTCAAAATAATTCTCACCCACATCCTTTGTGATGGTTTGAGTCCCATATCAAAGTGGAGTTACTCGTGGACATCTGTGAGGCACTCTTTCTACAAATTCAACCACATCCTATCACAAACTTGAAACTTGTGTGAAACCTGATGTTTGTCATGTCATTGTTTCTACTTGTCATTGACCTTCTATAAGATATAATGAACCTATTGTTGTAGATGTTGTATCTGTTTAACAAATTTTGTTGTTCAATATGCCTGGGTTTGAGTGTGGAAGGACAATGTTGGTGAAGATGTGGTAGGAAGAGCTACATCAATAGGGGATAATGGATAGAACTCCAAGCACACTTAAAAAGGATATGGCCAATAGAGTTGTGGTGAATTCTATAATAGCTGTGTTGAAGTTATGGTGGTCAAGGTGACCTTTTCTGCACCCTTTTACCAAACCATGAAGAGGACAAACTTGGTATTCTAAGAGATTAGATTTCAGTAATGTGTTGCTAATTTTATGAAATTATAATAGTTAAAACTAAATTTGGTATTTTGTAAGGTTTAACTCCCAGAGTAACAATGACACTATGAGGTTGTGACCATAAATAGGATGGCATTTCCACATATAGGGTTGTCCTAAAAGAACATCACAAAATTTGAGTGGGGCAATATCGATGGTACCTCATCTTTGAAGGGTTTGATTTCATGGGACAAGAAACATTGTTGATTGATGCAGATGTCTCATCCCTAACTTAACCATTCGATGGTGTATGGTTGGGGGTACGACATTGTCAACGACATTATTCTTTTGATGACCTCAATTAATATAATGTTATTCTAACTCCTGTTGTCAACAATGAAATGTAGCGATGTCCCCTTCACCCACTTATATGAATGGAAGATGTTCCCCCCTCCTTAGGCTCCTATGTTTCTTCTAGTTGGATCATTGTGACCATGATTGTACTAGAG
Organism: Pinus taeda; assembly: GCA_000404065.3. Taxonomy (NCBI): domain Eukaryota; kingdom Viridiplantae; phylum Streptophyta; class Pinopsida; order Pinales; family Pinaceae; genus Pinus; species Pinus taeda. The sequence continues at coordinate 306,377 of APFE030720536.1, read as the reverse complement.
GGTTCAACACCAATGATATGTTTCAATTTATTTTACTTTGTATTAGACTCTGAGCCAAGGCCTAATTATTTTTGTTTGACCTTTGCCAACAATTAATTTTTTAGGTGACACTCATTGGTTTGTGGTAGGGGCTTTTGTGGAACTCACACCACTTTATGTTTTCCTTCTTTGACTTCCCATCACGCTTACTTACTAGTGGCTTTGACTTGTTTTCTTGAGATTGGTTCTCCTTTCTTTGTCCTTTTTTCTACAAGTTAAAGCTACTTTATCATGCTTTTATTATGGTTTTTTTGTAGATCCAAACTCTCACTTATTCCTCTTCTTAAGCTTCTACTAAATTTTGATAGCATAATCATAAGTGGCTCAAGTGAGGAGATGTCTAAGAAAGAAATATATGTTTATATGTACTTGTGAAGGCCAATACAATACTTTAGAAGCTATTTTCTCTTGAAATATTGAATATGAAACTTTGAGCACAAAGCGTGGAAGATGTTGGTATAATATGACACTATATGGTCTCTCTCCTAAGGTAGAGTCTTCCATCTCATGTACTAATCATCATAATTTCCAACATGGTATAATCCCCCCCTTGAGGACATCCATAAAGGCCACCTAGGCGGATTCTCTCCTTAATGACATAGATTCATCCATGATGTGTCTCTGTAACCTTCTCACCAAGGTTTGACATGGGGAAAGGCTTTAAGGAGCACCAAGCTGAGATATTTCTTGTTGGATTTTTTTGGATAGAGTAATAACCCTTGAGAATATTAAACCATTTCTCTAGATAATCAAAATCTATCTAAAATTAAAATAAGGGGACATCAAAATTAACTTGTACCTTGATGGGCATCATACCTCTGAAATGGCTCCTTGTTGAAGCGACCTAGACCATTATTGGTATTTTCCAAAGGATATGAGTGAAGTTATGCATCATCATGTTCCTTTTCCATGTGAGGGATTCCTTGAGAAACATCTTAAAATATTCTCTTGCTCCATCATCTCTCTTTTCTTCCACCATGGAAGTTTGCTTGGGTTGGTGAAAGAAATCATTCCCAAGTGAAACTAGCTCAAAACCCAACTCTCTACATATTGACCTCATTAGGACATGCATCGAGAAACAACAAGGAGTTGATTCCTTTTCTACCAATGAACCAATCTGTGTAAGGAAGAAAATGAAATATAGCCAAGGAAAATAGGTACAAATACGCATAAATAAATTAGAGAGAATAAAATATGGTAAGAAACCAATTCTTATTAACGTAGAAAAATACTTTATTGCTACATCATGAAGGAATGGGCTTCCTTTACAAATGAGGGGGCCCTTATATATACTTACTCGTGCCTTTTCACCATTTTATTATTATTTGTTTTATTTTCAAATACCATGGGTGGATATCATGACTTACAAATACCACAATCTCATTAACCACTAACAGTAAAAAACTTGTTAATGATAATGCAAATAGGTTTTCACCACTTTATTATTATTATTATTATCTTCCCACCTAACAAATATTATGGGTGTATACCATGGTTTACCAAAACCACGGTCTTGTAAACTACTAACAATAAAAAACAATTAATGACCATGTTGATTTGGTGGTGGAAGAGGTGGATGGCCACTGATATCCACCTAGATCATAAATACAACAAAATTTTGAAAATAAAGTATTCCTCTCCTCCAATTCACTTTCTTGATAAATCCAACTTCTTTGGGATTCTTCCAAACAACTTCTTAGCCTGAAGTTTCCTTTATTCTTCAATTTTCAATATTCCCCTTGTTCAGATCCTCCCTGGGGGTGTAATGGTGGACTAAAGGGCCCATTAGAGTAATAATAGTGGAGGGAATTTAATGTAAGGTGGATTAGGTCCACTATGTTTGTTGTTAATAAATAAGGCCCACTATGGTATTTAGCATAAAATAAATGTATTGTGCTCTCATTAAAGAAGGTTCTATAGGTTTAGGAGGCTGTTATGGTTAGGTTCTCTTGTTAACCATAAATAGGGATAGGGTACTCCTTATGTAAAATGTGTGGAGTATATAGTATTTGGCTTTTAGCTCATTAAGAGGCCAATCAACCTTAAGAGGTAAGCGAACAAAAGTAGATTTCTTCCATAAAATTATGAATTGCAAGGTGTTGCATTTGGATCCTTTCTAGGGGTGTGATGGGGGGTAAAGGGCCCATTAGATTAATAGTAGTGGAGGTGATTCAATTTAAGGTGGACTAGGTCCACTATGTTTTTTATTATTAAATAAGGCACATTGTGGTAGTTAGTCTTGAATAAATGTAATGTATTCTCATTAAACAAGTCCACTAGATAGTTAGGAAGTTGTTATGATTTTGGTTCCCTTGGTAGTTATAAATAAGGACGGAGTATTGTATTTGGAGCTTATCTCATTGAGAGGTCATTCAACCTTAAGAGGCAAGTGAATAGGATCAATTGTAAGGTGTTTCCATACCTTAAAGGTATTTTGGTAGAATCAAGTAAAGCAAGTTTTCTATCTTATTCTTGGATATCTTATATGTGATAACATTTTCATATGAAAGGTACATAACACCCATAGAACATATTGACATAGTCACATCTCTCTCACATAATGGCTCCTTGCAAATATCCCTCTTCATATGAGGAAGAATTGTATTTCTGTATTATCATCCAAAAATTGGCCATTGCCCTTATAGAAACATCATGTTGACAACGTAGGGATGTCCCTTGTGCCTTCTAGATATAAACTAGAATTTGTTTAACAATGATGAGGGATAAATGAAAGACGATGTTTTGTACTCTTTAATCCCTAATCTAGTCACATTTTTTCAAACCTAACTAGACATGAATATGGAATAATGGTTGCTCCTTGTTGGAAACCACATAGAAGGACTTGTCAAATCCTGGTGGTAATTTCACTCTTACTCTTCAAATCTCCACATTGAACTCAATGAGGAACAAACAACTAGTGACACTTTAGGATGCATCACAAGCTAGATTATTTATGCGAAGCCTTAATATGTCATATTTATCCTCTTGGTTATTTGTTAAGTTTAATATATAGGTAGTTGTAATTATATTCTAGGTCAGAGTGTACAATAGTACATTAGGATCCTCACCTTATACTTAAAATATAGATCAAGGACTTTGAATAGGTACTTTTCCTTGAATTTAATTATAGTTTCTTGGTAGTTTTCCATAATAAAGTAGCATTATTTAAATGCATTCCCCTACAACAAGCCCCGATCTATGCCTTCTCTATGGAACATAAATTAGACAATCTCCCTAACTTGACCCTAACCCTAACCCTTCTCCAAATTCTCATTCCCTTTACACAATGTGCCCTGCTAACCTCAATAATCTAAACCCCTTCTTGTTGGGTGTGTGTTATATTCTTTCCATGACTAGCCCCATGCATGCAGCCAGGGGGTTAGAGGGGGGGGGGGGGGGGGGTGGAGTAGACCCCCCTTTGTTGCGTCGGCACATCGAGGGGTCACAGTGGGGCCGACAACCCCTCTTGTCGTGGGGTTTGAGGGGGTTGGTAGCCCCCCTCTACAGGGTTCAAGGTAGTGCCCCAGTATTTTTTTTTTGGACCCTATATTAGGTGGGCAGACCTACCTATGGTTTTGTGCATGTGTTTCACATATGGTTTTGGGCATGATGGTTTTCTACCCATGGTCTCTTGTAGATCCGTTCAAGGGAACTATGATTATGTTCTAATCCATGGTTAATGGATTGGGGTTTATGGATGCTTCGACATGTATATATATGTATTCTAATATTGAAAGGAATATAATGAAAAATCAACCTGGTAGTCCCAGTTCCGGGATCTAGGGGAAAATCTTCGTGTATATCTGTCTTATGTTTTATGCTCTTGCCATTGTTTATTTTCTATTTTTAAGAATTCATTTGCAAGTAATTTCTATATAGGGTTAAAACCTACACTTCCACTCTCATCACACACACTTGTGCCACTTCAATAAGACTCGAAATCACATTGTTGGAGAGTGTAAAGCCTTGTGGTGATAGGCCACATCCAAAAGTCTATACATGGATGAGCAAGCTCTTGATTATCTTGAGGCAATCCAATCTCTTGACCCTTCTCCCCAACCCAAAATATCCCCTCTTCCAAACTCTATTACAATAGATCCCTCTCTACTCTTAATGAAAAATTAACTTTTTACCCCCCCTTTAGATCTCCTTTTTACCCATTATTATAATACCAAAGACTAGCTCAACACCCAAATACTTGATAATGGTAGCCAAAAGTTTCATTTCATATATATTTGAACTTATTTTTATCTTCCCACTACCCCTTAACCCTATCCTTGTCAATTGGGTTAGGTACAACAAGATGACCATTGTATTTTGATTAATAAACATTTTGTAATCAACTTTGCCATAAGGCCCTTTCAAGGCACTATTGAATGCAACGTCTTCCTACTTAGTTTCTCTGCCTTACTCTTGGGCATACCATATCGACAAAAATAATTATGTTTTATACAATTCCCACTATAAATCCTATCAACTCTTTAAAGAAGGCAAAATCAATGATACCTCTTCCCCATAATGCTATGACATAGTAAGTCAACTTGCACAAATGGTTTTCTCTCTTAGCTATACTTTGCATCTAATTGTCTCATCTAGTTACACTTTCCCTATTGAAAACTTTTTAGATGATGCATTCTCATCCTTCTACCCTAGCACACCCACACTCTACTACTCTCATTCTAAATCCCTAGTCTCACTAGCCCATCTTAAATAAACCTTTATTTTTCTCTAGCACACACCCCCAACACCTATTAATATGTCCTATATTATACCTCATACCCTAATTCCTCTTATGTTATTTACAACTACAACAATAATAGTTACAACACCTCAAGTAGATCACTCTGCACAATCCTCTTATAAAAATAGGTGGGATTCAAAAGAACCAACACCCAACCACTACACTTTTGCAGACATTAGTTCCTCTAGCCATTGTTCCTTGTTAACTACATGATTCATCTCATTAAAACCTACCTCTTCCACCAATTCAAAACTACAAGTATATAGATAATAATATATCTCTTATTTTTGTAGCCACAACCTCAACATTCTATTGTTACATATTCTCAACCATATATTGTCCATATCAACACTACAACTCATAAGGCTTCTACAAGTCTTCCTAGATACATGTTGTATCCTTCAATGCAACATGTCCATGACTCTACACATTCTCTTCGTATTTGTAATCTTGCAACATGGGTACACATCATCACTAGTATTCAATGGTCCCTACAACACATTTCATATCCATTATTCACCATAATCATTGGAGTTTGATAGGTGACACTCTTGAAGTGACACTTCAAATCAAACACATGACACCTTCAATCAATATTGGTCACCATAGCTCTATGGCAAGTTTTTCACATTAGCACGCAATTGAACTGATCCAGGTGGCTCCAGAGACACAAACAAGACAAAGAGGGCTTATGGAAGCTAAAAAATAAAATTAATCAGAATGCTTTTGAACTAGGACCAAAGCATAGATCTCGTCGTCCTGATTGCAGCAGTGCGAACAGTTAGTCAATCCGAGTCCAGATGAGGAAGATAGAAGCAGTCAAAGTTTTTTTGACTTTTTGGTGACTAGGTAGGCTTAAGGAGGCCACAATTTGGACAGAACCCAACCACCAGATTCCGGCCAACCTAGACTAGATTTTGGGCGAATTTGTGGCCCAGTTAATTTGTCTCATTCCGCCTAAAATTTGAATTTTTAAAAAGGGCCTATTTATTTAAAATTTAAAAAAATAATACAAAAGGGAGGTGGTGGGCCACCACCCCCCACCACCCACGCCTCTCTATTCACATTTATTTCAAATTAAGAGAGGCTGGTGGGATTTGAACCCACGACCAATGGGAGGGTCGGCCCCACCCATGCGGTGGCCCCACGTGGTGTCACAACAACCAAACGCACCGTCCATTAAAACAAACACAACCTGAATATTTATTACGCCAACTAACGGAGCCGGTGGAGGTGGGGTGCGCAGCCACCCACGACGGGCCCATGCCAACCTGTTTTTTTAAAATATATTTTTTTTGGTTATGTAATGTATAAAACGAGAGGGGGCAGGATTTGACCATCCGACCTCTTCCATACTAACTAGAGCCCTAACCAACTCAGCCAACCGTCCACATGGGAATATCCACCCAGAAGTTTATATAAACTTTCATTTATAGAGTGCGCCCAAGCATAGAGGAACTAGAAGCAGGCATGGAAAATGAGGCAGTGGATTTTTTTATTAATTTTTTTAATGCAGGTGGAACCATGACTGAGTGAAATTTCCAAGAGGGTGAAATTTTTGCAGGGTCCAAATTGGACAAATTTTATGTCGATCTTACACTTCTTAGCAACACGAACTCGATGGCGCAGTCAGTTTCCTGATCTGAGCAACCAATTTGTAGAGGACCAGGAGGAGGGAATCTTTGAGGAATCTAAAAGATTCCTTGAGCCTGAGATTCTCAATTTCTCAGAATTCAGAAATTATACAGTCGATTTTGTACTATTCGACGCCACAAATCTGATGGTGTGTTCACATTTCTCATTTGCTTATTCTATTATTCAACCACTTTTCTAAGTGGAATGCAGGTGTCAACATTCATGTGCGAGCAACCATTTCCATACGATTGATGCCGTGAGATTGATGGACGAACAAATTCAGCAGTTTGACATCCGCTTCTTCAGATGGCCCTGGATGTGAGGTATATGCAGTGTGTTCATGTACTTCTTTTGCCATGCATTATGCTGCACAAATCCCTGTTTGATGTTTGATGTGGGATCTTGTTTTCTTACTCATTTTCATGATTCCTCCTTGATGTGACGCGGAATAGTCTATGTGATGTACTTGTTATCATAATTCTTCATGTTATGTTTTGAGATCCCTTTGTTGTATGTTGATGGGATAATCATGTTGTCTTCATGCATGTATATCTTGAGATCCCTTTTATGCCATGTTCGCAGGATGCTCATCATGCATGAGTTTGTGTCATACTGATAGGAGTCTTTTGACTGAGAGTTCCTGTAGTGGAACATCTCTTGGAGCCACACTTGCATGAGAGAATTTTCCTTGTATGATAACAACATCACCTCTTATGTACATCATCATTAATGAGAACACTTAATGCAGTGGCCTACACCATCTTGACACCGGGCCCCGGAGACGTAGTCCCTCCTAGATGAACTCTGTTATCAACGACTGATGTTTTTATGTTGCTGATTATTGTCATGTTCCTCTTCTTTACAACATGTAAATGTATTCATTTATGTTCTTTTAATAATGAAATTTAGCACATCATGAAAGTAAAAGGTCCTGGAAGGGTCCTTTGTCACACCCGGACTTGGATCGAGTGGTATTAAAGCGGTCTTTGCGTTGATGTGAATTGTAGTGTAAACAATGGAACGTGTAGCGACAGAGGATGAAAAAGCGATGTACGAGACCATGATAAAAATTTCCAAAAGAGTGGAAATAATATATGAAATTCTACAGAAAGAGACAGAGGAAAAGGAGCAATTGTAGCTTCAATTGCCAGCCATGGAAGAGGCCCTAGAAGAACTAAAGCATAACAAACATAATCTTTAAACAGAGAATGCTGAATTGAAGATGCATCTACATGAAGAGAAATAGGAAAAACAAAGTTTTCTACGATAGTTGCAAGCTATGGAAGAGGCCTTGGAAAAGCTACAACATGACCCATGTGAGGTAAAATGTAATTCTCTGAATTCATGTATATTTCCTAATGATGATTTCATTGTTTTTGAAAATCACACCACAGGAATTGGCTCCAAACTGTTGAAGAAAATGGGGTATGAAGGAAAAGGCATGGGCGTCAATGGCCAAGGCATTTTCAACCCCATCAAAGTAGAGGAATTACCGTGTCGAACAGGACTTGGGTATGTCAGAAAGGAAGTTGGGGATTGCGCCACGACAGTTAGCGAACCACCAACAACGGATGATGAGAAGCTCTCATTAGTTCTTTTCAAATAGACAGAGGAGCTAAAAGATGTTGATTTCCTTTCGGTTTCATCTTCACATAGTATGATTTATGTTGGAGATTTGGAGATCCCAATTACAGGGACAAACATGGGGCTCCATACCAGGACGAGGCATGAGAAGGAAGAAAAACATGGTATTAATAACTAATGTATAACTCAACCATTGGAGGTTGTGTAGAGACCTCAATTTACTGGCATGGGATACACTAAATGAGAATGCTCAAAGGTGTCAGATTCTTCCTAGACATCGTCGAAATCGTCGAGGAAAGAGAATGATGGGAACACATCCCCATCATCCCACGGCGGTGCCCATTGTAGGGAAAGAGCTGAGGCAAGTTCTCATCGCCATGCTTACACCAGAGACAACAAGGAAAGGTATAACCACTTTCGACATGCGAATGCTCATTTTGATTAAGATCATGTTGTTAATGATGAATGTAAAACATGGCATCGAAAAACATGTACCTTTTGTGGATTACATAACCATACATATTCTAAGTGTTGGAAAAGAATGGAAACACACAAAAGGATGAGGCGTGAAAGACCCTCTCAACAGCAGGTAAAGAAACATGTTAAACAGATTTGGAGGAAGAAGATCTATTGCAGTCATTGCAATAGAAGTGGCCATCACAGAGCCACATGTTGGAAGCTCCATCCAGAGCAATGCCTTAAAGACAAGGCGTCGGTGCATGAACCAGGTGAAGCAGTTGTTCGACAAGCAAAACCTCCTCAAGGAGGTGACCCATTCACATTGATAAGTTTAGTCGCACCTTTTAACCCTCATGGTTGTGCTTTTGTAAATCATTTGTTGCATTTTAAAATGCAAAAGTAATGATGTGTTTTCCATCACTTTTTCAGCAACAATAATGTTTGGTCTTATTTTGAGTTGCATTTTAAACTCTGAAAGTGATGTCGTGTTTCCATCACTTGTCAAAACGATAGTGTTTGGCCTTATCTTTGTAAATCATGTGTTGAAGTCATGATGTGTTTTCCATCACTTATTGAAGCAACAATGCTATGTTGGCCTTGTTTTCGTAGTTGGGGTATTGTGTCCATCTTGTTGTAAACTTGACCACCAAGTATGTGATATAAACTTGTGGCAAGTATGGGATGCTTGGTTCATTAGTTGGTCATGCAAGTTAATTCCAGGCATTACCCCCACTTACACCAACAGTATGCATGTAAAATGCATAAGCACAATTTTCCCAGGAATTTAACTCACCAAGTAGTCAAATCTTCAACCATCAATGGTAATAATTCATAGACTAACCAACATAGTCTAACCCTTAGGTAATATTCACTTATTGGAACCCAATTAACCCTTAAGATTTCACATAAGACTTTCTTAAAGCCTTTCATTAAGTTCTTCCTATCGGGACTTTAAAATCCCTCATAACCTTCATTAATGTTAATATCGGACCTAACCACAAACCCTTCCTTAACTTTGGTTATGCATAAACCTTAACCCAAAAACCTTTTCCACACATTATTTCTATTACACCACCTTTTTAATATAAATATACATAATCTTACATTTTTAAACCGAAACTTCTATTTATCGGAAAACACAGGAATAACCCGATCGAAACACATAGGCAGGAATTCAAACATTATAAACTTGCATTCATAATTGTTGTTGGGTCCGCTCATCGCCTCTTTGCATTATCACGTTTCGCTTTCCATTCACCGATCCCCGATCAAATTATGACCGTAGATCTAGACTTGATCCGACGGTAGGACTTCCACCCGATCAACTGAACGGAACGATGACCTTCCGCCATAGATCTTCCTCCATCATATCCGATGATTGTTATTTATTTCGGATAGACAACAAGCATGGGGTTTAACTTCCCGATAAAGTGGTTTCCCATTTCCACTTTACTTCTACGTGTCGTGATATGTATGGGATTAGGCACTCAACATTTGATACCACTTATGGTTTCTTCGCCGCTCGAAATACCATTTTGCTTATAAACCCGCCTTTTCACTAGTTACTTCCCGTGCTCTTCTATGACGTGATGACCATTGATCTATGAGATTGATGGTCCTCGTTCTTTGATGCCTACGCCGTTGATCTTCGAGATCCAATGGTTCATATGCATCACCTCTTCACTTCTCCGCTCATTCCTTTCCTTTGACTTTATTTCGTCCTTCAGTGTTTTTCCTTATGGTTTTGGGTTTTTCTTCAGGGTTCCAGTTTTTTCACTCTTCCGCTTCCTCTGAGCTTAACTTCCTCTGCAAATTCTCACTTCGCTACATCTCCAGAGATTACTCTGATCTTCCAATTGGATTCAAAGACCCGTGATGACTCCTTTGAATCATTCTCTCCTCTATGTATTCTACAGAATTCTGCCTGCAACCCCTGTTACAGAACCTATGAATTCACATATAATTCAATCATTCAATATAAGTTCCACACACTTACACAGCTATGGAATAAAACTCTGTATATATAATTATGAACAATTGATTACATATTGAGACTCTTTGTCTCTCATAGGCCTGATCTTTAGTATCAGTGGCCTCCTCTTCTTCACTCTGCCCGTAGGCTTACATTTATACTAGAAAGGTTCTGTTGAACTAATTCTGGTTCAAATCCTAGATCTACTGAAATGACTCATAAATGTCCTCTATGTCCACTTCTAACTTCATTTAATCCCAAAGAACTCTCTCTAGTTCCTCGAATCATGAAACTACCATTAAGAGTTATAATTGATTTCTAACTCTTTTGTCATTGTAGCTTCATGTTTCAGATTGTCCACAGTTTCAACTTCATTCTGCCGACGTTTCAAACCCCAAAGGGGGTCCATCTTCAGGAAATTACAAACATCCTCACACATCTAATTAATTCCTATCCTACTCACTTAAAAGCCTAAATATTACATTAACTTAACACTTAGGAAACCAATTTACCTAAAACACATGACCCCCCTATGTCTACTAAAATACAATGATTTTTCTTAGGTTGAATGCTCCTGCATCAGACTCCCAAAGTAGAAAATATTCATGATCTCCTGATCATGTGTCTTCATAAGTTGATTGAAAAAACCTCCAGGGTCCCAAACTTTAGTTTGTAGCTGCCCAAATGCTTTGTTCTTTTGCTGCTGCTATACTTCTTCTATCTTTTGCTCCATCTTCTTCTCCTTGTCAATCAGGTTCAAGTTATGATTGATCATCCTTCCTGCTGTCATCTACTTTCTCTTTATGGCCTATTTCTTTTTCCAGCACATCTTTGGACTGGTCCATACTCTACCTCTTACTTTTGCCTCTTTCTCTTTGTTTCAGGTTGTTGCTGCTGTCCACTAACTCTTCAAACTGTTGTTGGTTACTTTTAATTTGTAGTTGCTGGTTTACTTTTTCTTCTACTTTTGCTCTTGTTCCAGCTTTTTCTCTGTCTCCTATGCTTACTGCCTCCCTTTCATCCTTACCCTCTTTCATGATTATTTCTGTTTGTACTTAATCATGACTTTCCAACATTCTCTCTAGCAATTGAGCATATTTGTTCCATTGATTGAATTTTTCCACATAATCTTCTTTCATCTTTATTTGGCTGCTCATCTGTGCCAAATTTTCTTCAGCATCTGCAACAAAACTTGCACTCACAGTACACTTGTTAAAATAAAAAACATAAGGCTTTTGGGCCTTATCCTCCTTTGGCAAGAATTCCGTTTGCTACTCTGTTTCTTTCTTCTCTGTCAGCACATCAATATGCTGTTTTGAATTCTCTAAAGAACTCATGAGACTGTCATCTAGTCTCTCCTCCACATCATCTACTCTAATGATGTCTTCTTGCTCCTGTCCACTGTAGTGAAATCCTTCTTTTACAGTGTCAATTTGCTGAACTTTCATTACCATCTCCTTTTTCTTATGATTGTCATTCATGACAATTTTTTTGTCTTCCTTTTCTAGTAATCTATCTTAAACATCTATCCTCTGTTTTTCCATTTCCCTTCTTTGAAAGTCTAATTTTCTATATAACTCAATAATTTCAATTGAAGTAGAATTTGGAATTTTCACACAATTTTCCATACCTTCCTTTGTTATTGATAAATCATCAGATGTCCTTTTTCCCTTTCCTAAGTTTTTTGCATAAACTTCCTCTTCCTTAACATCTATCAGTAGATGTCCTTCTTCTTCAGTACATTTTTCCTTGTTGTCCCTCTGTAACTCTTCTCCCAGAGTTATCCTTGTCTCATCATCTTCATTAATATTCTCCTACATTTGTTTTTCATCAATAACATTGATCAAACTCATTTGATTACCTTTCTGAGACAATATTCCTTCCTTCTTCATCAGAATAAGATATTGATTCCTCATCTCTATGACAACTTCTATAGACTCATCCATAGACTTTTTCTTCTATATGCAGTCAATTTCTCCTTCTTCTGAGAAGTTTTCTTTGTCAACTTCCACTTCTATATCTTCATCTACTCTGAAGATATCTTAAAAAGGTTGCTTTTTTCCTGCAATACCTGCCATCATACACAAACTATCAGTTTTAAAAACATAAGACTTTGTGGTCTCACTTGATGCTTCAACCATCATATCTCCTTGTTGTTCCAAGTTCTTTTTATGATTCAGAAATTTTTCGATGGTCTCCTCTTCAATCTCCTCAAGCCCTTCACTTGGTTGCTTGATATCTTTCCCCAACTGTATATGAGACCTATCTATCTCATCTTCTTCTAGAACATAATTTAGATTCTTCTTGTCTTCTTCCTCCTTTATGACAATCTCAACAATTTTTCCTTCTTTACATGTTTCACCTGCAAACATACACCAATTGTCATATTTAAAACCATGTGACCCTTTGGCTTCACTTGAAGTTTCAGTCTTCAAGTCTTCATATTCCCTCAGAACTTCACCTTGTTCTGCTTCACAAATGGACACTTCCATTTTCATTTCGAACTTAGCTTCTTTGAGTTCTTCCATCAGCCACCTTACTTTCCTTTGCTGTAGCCTTCTCTGTAACTTATGCCACTTCACTATATTCTTCCTCAAGACCCAACCTAGTATGTGGCTTTCCTCAAGTATTCTCCTTAATGCATCAAGTTGTTATTTTAACTCTGCAATCTGCTTGTCAATTTCCTCTTGACTCATCCTCTTGCCATTTGCCTTGGCATCCTCTTTCTTCATCTTTCTTCTACTGTGGTCTTCCTTAGAACCTCTACTATGACTATTAGTAGCCATCTTTTTCTTCTCTATCTTCATGAGTTCCTCACTCACTCACTATGAGCTGCATTAAAGCCTTTGCAACAACAAGTCCTCCTTGTTGCAACTTACCTCACCAAGCTTTCCTCTGTACTTGGTCTTTTGGCAAGCCCTTGGTTCTCTGTCTCTGGAACCTCCTTTGAGCACTTCTCTCTGCTCCTTCTAGGCTTCAACTCATCTACACTTCTCAAGAACACAACTGTCCTCTTGTATTTCAATCACAATGAAATACTTGGTTATGACCACCTCTTCTTTCACTTAGAAAGTCTTACCAACTTCCTTCATCCCTTAGCAATTCTACCCACATCCTCTATGGAATTGCCACTGTGATTTGCAACAATACTTGTATAGTAACAAGTCTTCTTCTTGCTACATATGCCTCACTAAGATTCTCTCCTTTAAGCATAGTCTTTTAGCATCTCTTTGGTTCTTTCCTTTGGAACCAATTCAACACTCCTCGCTCTAGATTGCTACAACCTTCTCACCTTTATCTGTGCATTAATGTACAAACACACATTCTCAAATCAAAACAGAACATATCACCTCACCTTCAAGATCTCAGCATGATCTTGTATCACCATTCCACCTGTACCTTGAATGGATTGTCCTCTGTTTCTTGCATCTGCAAGTTCTGCTACACATCCCCTCTGTGTGCTTCCTTTTTTTCAGATTACAATCTAATCCTTCCTTGCTTGCATAAACATCTTTGACACATAACTTGTTCTCAATTCTTTCACATAGAATTTCTTTGTTCTATTTTAACACCAATTGTTTCAATTGCAATTCTGCTCTGATACCAAATGATGATGGGAATTACCCCCGCTTACACCAACAGTATGCATGTAAAATTCATAAGCACATTTGTCCCAGGAATTTAACTCACCAAGGAGTCAAATCTTCAACCATCAATGGTAATAATTCATAGACTAACCAACATAGTCTAACCCTTAGGTAATATTCACTTGTCGAACCTCAATTAACCCTTAAGCTTTCACATAAGACTTTCTTAAAGCCTTTCATTAAGTTCTTCCTATCGGGACTTTAAAATCCCTCATAACCTTCATTAATGTTAATATCGGACCTAACCACAAACCCTTCCTTAACTTTGGTTATGCATAAACCTTACCCCAAAAACCTTTTCCACACATTATTTCTATTACACCCCCTTTTTAATAGAAATATACATAATCTTACGTTTCTAAACCAGAACTTCGCTTTATCGGAAAACACAGGAATAACCCGACCGAAACACATAGGCCAGAATTAAAACATTATAAACCTGCATTCATAATTTTCGTTGGGTCTACTCATCACCTCATTGCATTATCACGTCTCACTTTCCATTCACCGATCCCCGATCAAATCATGACTGTAGATCTAGACTCGATCTGATGGTAGGACTTCCACCCGATCAACAGAACGAAACGACGACCTTTCGCCGTAGATCTTCCTCCATCATATCCGACGATTGTTATTTATTTCGGATAGACAACAAGCATGGGGTTTAACCACCCAATAAAGTGGTTTCCCCTTTTCACTTTACTGTTATGTGTCGTGATATGTATGGGATCAGGCACTCAACACTCAATACCACTTATGGTTTCTTCACCGCCCGAAATACCATTTCGCTTATAAACCCACCTTTTCACTAGTTACTTCCTACACTCTTCTATCATGCAATGACCATTGATCTATGAGATTGATGGTCCTCGTTCTTTGACACCTACGCCGTTGATCTTCAAGATCCAATGGTTCACATGCATCACCTCTTCACTTCTTCGCTCATTCCTTTCCTTTGACTTTATTTCGTCCTTCAGTGTTTTTCCTTATGGTTTTTTGTTTTTCTTCAGGGTTCCGGTTTTTTCACTCTTCCGCTTCCTCTGAGCTTAACTTCCTCTGCGAATTCTCACTTTTCTACCTCTCCAGAGATACTCTAATCTTCCAGTTGGATTCAAAGACCCATGATGACTCCTTTGAATCATTCTCTCCTCTATGTATTCTACAGAATTCTGCCTGCAACCCCTGCTATAGAACATCCGAATTCACATATAATTCAATCATTCAATATATGTTCCACACACTTAACACAACTATGGAATAAATCTCTGTATATATAATTATGAACAATTGATTACATATTGAGACCCTCTGTCTCTCATAGGCCTGATCTTTAGTATCAGTGGCCTCCTCTTCTTCACTCTGCCTGTAGGCTTACATTTATACCAGAAAGGTTTTGTTGAACTAATTCTGGTTCAAATCCTAGATCTACTGAATTGACTCCTAAATGTCCTCTATGTCCACTTCTAACTTCATTTAATCCCTAAGAACTCTCTCTAGTTCCTCGAATCATGAAACTACCTTTAAGAGTTATAATTGACTTCTAACTCTTTTGTCATTATTAACCACTCATGTTCTCCTTTATTCGAGAGCATTTACAAACATCCTCACACATCTAATTAATTCCTATCCTACTCACTTAAAAGCCTAAATATTACATTAACTTAACACTTAGGAAACCAATTTCCCTAAAACACATGACCCCCCTATGTCTACTAAAATACAATGATTTTCCTTGGGTTGAATGCTCCTGCATCACAAGTCAAGCATGTAAATTGCAAAATAATTTACTACAGGTTGCAGAGGTCGTAGGTGTTAGCTCATCGCTTAAGGCTCCGAAGAACAAAGGTGCAGGAGATGGAAGCGAGACCTTTTAGGACGCTTGTGATGCAGTCAAGGTACAGGAAAGTTGCAAATTATGTTCCATGCTTTTGGAGGACCAAAAGCTCCTTAGTGGGGAGGATTGATCCAGGTGGCTCCAGAGACACACAGGACAGAGAGGGCTTATGGAAGCTCAAAAATCAAAGTGATCAGAATGCTTTCGAACAAGGACCATAGCGTAGATCTCGTCGTCCTGATCGCAGCGGTGCAAACGATTCGTCAATCCGAGTTTGATTGAGGAAGATAGAAGCAGTGAAAGTTCGGTTGAATTTTTGCTAACTGGGAGGGCTTAAGGAAGCCACACTTTGGACAAAACCCGGCCACTAGATTTTGGCCAACCTAGGCCAGATTCTGGGCGAATTGTGGCTCGGTTAATTTGTCTCCTTCTGCCTAAAATCTGAATTTTTAAAAAGGGCCTACTTATTTAAAATTTTAAAAAACAATATAAAAGGGAGGTGGTGGGCCACCAACCCCACGATGCATGCCTCTATATTCACATTCATTTCAAATTAAGAGGGGCCGATGGGATTTTAACCCACGACCAGTGGGAGGGCCAGCCCCTCCCACGCGGCGGCCCCACATGGTGTCACAACAACCAAATGCACCGTCCATTAAAACAAACACAACCCAAATATTTATTATGCCAACCAATAGAGCCGACGAAGGTGGGGTGGGCCGCCCAAGGCGGGCCCAACCTGGCCCGTTTTTTTTAAATATTTTTTTTTGGTTATGTAATGTATAAAATGGGAGGGGGTGGGATTTGACCACCTGACCTCCTCCATTCTAACCGAAGCCCTAACCAACTCAGCTAACTGTCCACATGGGAATATATACCCAGAAGTTTATATAAAATCTCATTTGCATAGTGCGCCCAGGCATGGAGGAACCAGGAACCGGCACAAAAAATGAGGCAGTTAATTTTTTTATTAATTTTTTTAATGCAGGTGGAACCATGACTGAGCGAAATTTCCAGGACGGTGAAAATTTTGCAGTGTCCAACTTGGACAAATTTTATGTCGATCTTACACCTCTTAGCGACGCGAACCCAATGGCACAATGAGTTTCCTAATATGAAAAGCTGATTTGCAGCAGACCTAGAGGAGGGAATCTTTAAGGAATCTAGGGGCAATCTAAAAGATTCCTTCAGCCCCAGATTCTCAATTTCTCAGAATTCAGAAATTGGATTGTCGATTTTGCACTATTTGACGCCACAAATTTGATGGTGCGTTCAAATTTCTCATTTTCGCATTCTATTCTTTAGCCACTTTTCTAAGTGGAATGTAGGTGTCAGCATTCATGTGCACGTAGCCATTTCCATGCGATTGACGCCATGAGATTGATGGCATGACAACTTTATCAGTTTGACATCTGCTTCTTCAGATGGCCCTGGATGTGAGGTGTATGCAGTGTGTTCATGTACTTCTTTTGCCATGCATTGTGCTGCATAGATCCCTATTTGATGTTTGATGTGGGTTTTTCTTACTTGTTTTCATGATTCTTGCTTGATGTGACACGAAATCGTCTATGTGATGTACTTGTTGTCATGATTTGTCATGTTATGTTTTGAGATCCTTTTGTTGTATGTTGATGGGATACTCATGTTGTCGTCATGCATGTTTATCTTGAGATCCGTTTTATGCCATGTTGGCGGGATTCTAATCATGCATGAGTTTGTGTCATACTGATAGGAGTCCTTTGACTGAGAGTTCCTATAGTGGAACATCTCTTGGAGCCACTCCTGCATGAGGGAATTTTACTTATATGATAGTGACATCACCTCTTATGTACGTCATCACTATTGATAACACTTAATGCAGCGGCCTACACCATCTTGACACCAGGGCCCAGAGATCTAGTCCCTCCTGGACGAACTTCGTTATCAACGGATTATGTTTTTATGTTGCTGATGATTGTCATGTTCCTCTTCTTTACAGCATGCAAATGTATTCATTTATGTTCTTTTAAAAATGCAATTTAACACATCACGAAAGTAAAAGGTCTTGGAAGGGCCCTTTGTCACACCCAGACTTGGATCATGAACAATAGTTCCAAATCATTGTAAACTTAGATCAAAATGTCTTTACCATATAAAAATGCCCAAGTGTTATATGTTTCCAACAATTCTATCATGTCCTTAACAAAAAATAGTGGTGAGGAACTACGATAAAACAAAATCAACCTTTTAGGGTCACATCAACAACCTATGAGATACCACCCTTTGTTATTAACCTAATTTTGCTAAGGTACTTTGTCATGAGTACTTCCAACTTAGTACATTACTTTAATAGCTTTAGACCTAATTTCCACCATTTGCATCATCATGTGACGTTAGTTATGCCTTATTGAGCCAAGTAAAACCATGAATCGACCCACATGTCCATAGTTAAGAAAATCAACAAAAAACTACATTGCCATAGTGTAAAAAATCAACAAAGAATTGCATTGTCATAGTGGAGAAAACACACCAAAAAAAGTGTGGTCATAATGTAGAAAATCCACCAAAAGTTGCGCATGAAGCTTGGAAAATCCACAAGAAACCATGCTAGGGATCCGAAAGTAAAATATCATTATTTTTGTGGCTCATTAATGCCTATGCACTTCTCAAAGATGGTGTAGTGGCCAAAAGTGGACCTTACCAATCCATTACTTCCAAAAATAGTATTCTTTCTAATCATCAATATGTATCCTTATCCCACAACTTCATTATTATAATTGGATTGTTCAAATTGAAGTTAGCTTTAAAAGAGGTCCATTTTTGAGGTCTCCTATTATAAATATCATGCATTACAAGGCTGTGTTCCCAAAATTCCTCCAATAAGGGAAAATCACCCCTAACGAAGGTCTTTATACCATTGAGGAATACTCATTCTACCACAAAAAGCTTTGAGTGGGGCACACCAGGAGGTAAAGGAGCCTCCCCTGAGATAGCTTCGAAGAACACCTTCTTCAACTATCCTAAGGTGCTTTACCATAAGTGTCTTGTTTCCATCCTTAATAAAATATCTTACATTATTTATTTGTATCTTATGTTTTAGGAGATACAATGACACACATTACCAATTGATTTAATTTCTTTTTCTTGATATGAATCAAAAAAATATTTGACATTGAATATAGACACAACCATTAAATAGATAGATTTGGTACATATTGGTAATAAAACAACATTATTAGATTGGAAACCATATTGGGGATGAAACCCTTGTTTTCATATTTGCTTGTGTCTATGCCTTATTAGGGTTGTGTGGTAGTGTGATACCCTTGATAGACTTGCCCCTAATTTTTGTAATGTATTGACACTCTAAATTATAAATAAATATATTCTTATGTAATGGCATGACGAGTGGGACCCCAGATCCATGATCTAAGGAGGAAGAGGAAAAATAAGCTTCGACCGAGTTAGTTGGTACCATTGTTTAATTTATGGGTAGTTATCAAGAAAAATAAGAGGAAGCTTCCAAGAGGAATATGAAGAGTTTAAGAGAATCATGAAGAGGCATCCATGAGAAATCATAGAAAGGAATTTGCAAAACATTGTTGGGGTTTAATTTTCTCTTGGGGAGAGAACTTGAGAAGTGTTGGAAAGACTTGCAAGGTTGAGAGAAGGGAATTCCCTGAGCAGTGAAATTATGGACAATGTGTTCAGGCTTGGAGGAGCTCAAGAGAGATGATGAAGAGATGGGAAAGAGTGCTTGCCAAGAATTGGCTAAGAAACCAATCAGGGTGCTTGCTAAGGGCTATGAATAATATAGTATAAGGGTGCTTGCTGAGAGAGATGATAAATCACCTAGGGTGCTTGTTGTTGGGATGATACAACTGATAAACCACACAGTATTGTGAATTTTTGTTGTGCTTTCCTAGCTGATAAACCACTTGAACGTATAAATGATTCCTATCCTCTTTGAGCTGAGTATGGCCCTTTGCTGAAATCACTGAAGGGAATTTCCCCTTAGACAGTGGATATGGTTCGGGGGTGACAACTTCAAGTGATTTTGGTTGCAGTTAATCTAAGGTTGGGTGGAAAATAGAAGTACTACCTTCAATTTGGCCATTTTCCTTATTGTAGATAAATGCATTTAGCTGCGAGCTACGAAATTAAAGCTTGTGCTTGTGGAATTGAATGTTTAGTTATGAGAAATGTTGCATGCATGTGGAAAGATGGTGCATGTAACTATAAGCTAAATGTTGCATGTGAATATTATGAATATGATTAATGTGCTGATTCAATGCCTGTGTTCATGTTGAGGAATGTTGAACCCTATGTGATTGGGTAAAGCTAATCCCTTGCAATTGATGAGCAATGGACAATTCCTGTATGTTTGATGTGTCAATGTTTGCTCATACTCATACTAAAATTTGCACACTAACCACAATGTTGATAAATGGTTTATATTGACAACAAGGGATTCTATTTCTTGCGTGAATGGGATATATTGGATTCCCGAGTAATTCCTTAGGAATGGGTTTATTCTTGTGTCCCTTATAAGCACGCACTTGACCTAAATGGTCTGAGTATGAAAGAGATGGACAAAACTTTGTTAAATGCTTGAATGCCTACAATAAATTTGGTCATTAGACCTTGGTTTTAAAACTAAAAACTTAGGAGGGATAAATCCTTATATTTATATAAATTGCAGGCCCCGATGAGGCATTAGAAGCTTAGAGTAATGCCTTAGTTTAGTGGGAGTAAAGGTAATCATGTGTATGCCTTAGAAATTTAAGGATGGATAGTCTATATATATTATATATATATATATTATATATACTATATATATATATATATATATATATATTATATATATTAATATATATATATATATATATATATATATATATATATATATATATATATAGATTCTGTCTATTGCCTGAAACCCAACCACTGTGGGTTTAGTGGAGCAACAGCCATGGACGAACGAATATTAGATCCAGGGTAGGTGGGGTTATGCAATAGATAGGCATCATCGAGATTCTTCATAATAGAGTAAGTGCCAATAGTACTTGGATTGTTGGTGCTCATGGGATTCCTTCTTCTCTTGGATATTTGGCTTGGTTCTTCCTCATAATATAATATATTGACTTATTCTTCATGATATAATTACTGATTCTTCCTAAAGAGACTTTTTTTTCTTTAGCAAAATGAAATTTCCATTCTCAGGAGGTGGCAGGGTGGGGCTAACACTCAAGCATACCTTAGGAAATACAACAACCAGGCTTCATACTAATGTTTTGATATTGGAGGGGTCCTTGATTGCCCCTAGCATGAGGCTCCTATGGATGGTGAACTAAAAGGCATGTAATCCTCTTCCTCTCTAATGAATAGACCACGACAGTACGTAAATTGAGTCAAATCAGGTGTCCGTGTTGGTCTCCACAAGTTGAAAAGGTTTTAAAAATGTTATCGAAATTGTGGTGCACCTAGGGAAAAAACCATGCTATATATATATATCTGTGTGTGTGTGTGTGTGTGTGTTTTAATATTTGCATGGTGGAGCTCACAAGTGTGGAAGGGCCACACTTTGTGTATGATTCACAATGTTCAAATTTAATATGGCACGAGGTGGATGGAGTATTAGGTTTGGAGAGATAATCCTAGGAGGCTTAGTATACCCATATGAGCGAGTGTCGAAACCAAGCACCAAGGGTGAAGGGTGGAGGCATGAGGCCCATCGAGGAATGTATGGCAGGGATTCAATAGTGGAACCCCCTACTAGGTCAGTAGGGGGGGGGGTCCATGATTTTATCATGTCCATCAAAGGCTGAGGGAAAATATCGACCGTTAGTAAAGGGGCAATGAAACCATGATAACAGACCCCCCCACTAGGTCAGAAAGGAGTGGGGGTGCGGTCTGTATTTTAATCTCCACCGTTGGAACTGTCGCAACATGATAGCCATTGGATCATTTTGAGGAGGAAAAGGGTCGTCTATGCCAAATGGTTAAGCCTATGTGAAATGAATAAATGGGTTGAATTGATCCAAAATCACTTATAATGGAGAAAATCCATTTTACAAGGGTCGAGCCCTAATGGGACCTAAGACTAGGTGGTGCATGATGTGGACCGGAGGGTGACTTGGTGCCATTGGGTGTGACACGTGGCACCTGAAATTTTCCTTTTGACAATGACAAGTGGGCCAAAATTGACATGTGGTAGTCCTAGAGGAGGCCACGTGGAAGATTAACATCATAATGACATCATGCCAGGTCAACATCGTGCCAGGAGGTGTGACTAGGTACTGATGTGGTATGCCACATGGGAACCATGTGGGGTCTATGTGGGTTCCATGTGGCAAGGCTTAGTGTCAAGGTAGGAGGTTAATGGCTAAAATTTGTATGACCATATCTTTCAATCCAGAAGTTAAATTGAGGTAAATTTTATATCATTAAAATGGTCTTAATGAGACAAACACAATGGTGTTGTTTAATCCAAGCTTTGAAAAATTTGAATAAGGTCAAAATTTTAGACCCCATTTTCATAACTAGACATTGGAGGCCAGAACAACATAATAAATACCTTCTTACTACCTAGTATCGACTATGGGGGAGGGTAAGGAAATATGTTACAAGTAGCTTATATTCCCTTACATATTTGTTGTTTTTGGTTGTTATATCCATCTTTGTTAGGTGACATGGGTAGGAAACCCTCTCTTTTTTCCTTGGCTATGAACATCTCTAGTTTTTTAAATTTGTTTTTGTGGTGTGGTTTCTCTTCCATAAATTCTGTAGCCACATTTTTCCTGAGATTAATCATGATGCCACAAATTTATGCAACTTGTTTTAGTTTTCATATCTTTCATGTTTAAGCTATTTTTGGGTTTCCCTAATTTGTTTGCACAATCCCCCTTTTCCATTTCTTTTTAGATTACAATTATTTGTTGTGTTTTCCTCTTAGACATCGTACTTGGGGAAAGGGTTTAGTACCCTTATTAATTGCTACCTTTAGGGTTATATTCATAAAGCTAAAGCTTGGTTTAATTCATTGTATTAAAATTGGCTTTGGGTAGATCTCTCCCTTTTTATTTGTTGAAAATACACTAGTACTTGCTAAGGAATAAAACAACATCCCATTAAATTTTATTCCTTTCCTTTACAAATTTTAGGATTTTTATTTCATTTCTACTGTATTTTTGAAAATTTAAATCCATTCTTTGATTGCTTGTTTTATAAATGTTTTGAATTAGGAAAATAACTTGATGGAGAAAAAAGTCCTTAGGAATTTAGAATGGATCATCTTTGAGGTTTTTTCTACTCTTGGCATGCCATTCAAAGATTGCATTAGATCTCTTCATCTAGATCATTCTTGAAACTTTTCTTTATTAGGTATTCATGAACGTATGGTGAGAATATTTCATTTTTATTCAAAGAAAAATAACATCTCCTCTTTAACTTTGACATTGCCACTTTTTCATTTCTTGCACTTTTATTTCCAACTTTAGTTTAAAGGTTTCTTTTAAACCATATTTATTCTTAGTTGGACACATGGCACACCTTAAGGGGAAATACTTGGTTAGTGACACAAATTTCAACCATTAAAAACAACCAATTAACTTAAACAAACAAAAAATTCCTCCATTGAGGTCCCAAAGCAATTGTGAGGATAATAATCCAAATAATTTGCCACAACCTTATACAATGAGACATAGTTGTTGCCCTTTGGGGCACTTTAAAATCATTTCTATTGGATATAGCTCAATACCTATTTGGTAACGTGCATGCTCTTCAAAACCAATAATGTCGAGGTTGAGACCCCTAGTTCTTTCATATTTGATTGAGACTTATAATTCTTTCATATTGAGGATCCCTCAATGATTTGATTTCAACTTGAAGACAAGGTAATATGCTGCATGCATTCATGAAGACATCACCTAGTGGCTTTTCTTTAGGTTCCTACCTAGGTGGATTTTGTAGGAAGGAGGGTATCATAAATACATAGATGTCAATTGATTGGAGTTTCCCCTTGTGTCCTTCACTATAACTATGCCCTTTGCTCCTTCACTCACTTAATTAGTAACTCGAGTGTTTGAAAGGCTCTCATTTAAATCTTTAATCATTCCTCATTGTGGACTTGACTACCCCATTTGTTGAGAAAAGTTTGAAATATTTATTTTATTTTTACATTATTTGAGTAGAATCTCCTTTAGGTTAGTGGGTATTTTATTTCTAGGCTGAGTTTCATTACTTTAGTCTTTTGCTTTATTGGAACACCTTTGCATCTAGTTTGCACTTACTTCCAATCTTGTATTTTGGTTGAGTACAACAATTTACAATTTAGCCTTCACTTATCTTTAGGATATATTCTTTGCCATGATATCTTTAGCTTTTAGTCAAGATTGCACCCAAAATTTCCTTTAGGAATTCTTGTAAACTCAAGGTATTACATCCTTTCTTGACATCATTGGATGTGTTATTTATTTTGCTTGATGCATGAGAAATGAACATATCCAATCTTTAGCACCTCCCACTTCCATTCTTTGAGTTTGATTGATTTTCTCTTTTGAGTTGTGGTTGTCTTTCTCTTGTTTTAGTGCACATACCCAACTAATAGTTCCAATCACCAATATGGCCATAAATGACCCTAAGCCCAATCCTAATGTAAATGCCAACATGAATCGCATGCCTAACCTCCCATTTATTACCAAGCTTAATATTTCATTTGACTAGGCTCACAAATTATCCTATTCAATGCAACCCACTTGGATTGCTATGTCTACCAAGCTACTTTTAGATATCCATAAATTCAAGGAATGTGCAAAAGATGATCCATGCAATCATGTAATCATATTATGTTTTGTACATCACATCTATACATTCAAATAATTCTCTCTCATGGAAATAATATGTATGAAATATTTATGATAGTGAATACCCTATATTAAGCCTAACATCATACAAGCAGTTGCCTATGCTAGGCTATAACCTATATGTCCTGTCACACATATAGTATGATGTGGCAACTAGTATTTTGTAATCAATTCCTTCTACATAGCTTCATGTTCGTGGACCTTCTTGTAATGGTGTGGCACGCAGTAGTGTTTCCACTTCTTATGTGGCTCCAACAAGCCCACAATCCTTATTATCCTTTTCCTAAACTTCCACAAGGACCTTTAGCACTGCATATTTAAATTCTTCAACCTCAACCCAACTCAATTTAGCCAAATCCTTCTTGAGGGAAAGTATTCCCAACAAAACATGCCCAACCCCCAACACATTAAAACCAACAATAATTAGAAAAAAAATTAGGGGAAGAATAAAATGAACAACTAGAACCAAGGGGCTAGATGTGAGGATATTAGACACTTAGGATTTAGTTAAGATCAAATTTGTCTAATGTGTCTTTAGGTAAAGCATGTTTCTTTAGTATGAATTTGAATTATCTAATCTAGTAGCCATAATATGTTTTAAACATAAAATGATTTGATGGTTCATATATTTCTCAAGATTGATGACTATACTAATCCATGGCTTAACAACCGACTAGTCCAAGCTGTCTATTTAAAGAGCATATTGGTCCATTCACTAACAATCTATAGTGTGGAATCATATGTAATTATCTTTTCTTTTGCATTAATATCTTGCCTTGAGTGTCCGTGTTGGTTGGGGTTGTGAACTATTCCATTTTTTCAAGATTTTAACCACGAAATATGTTGGGTGTGGAGCCCGATTATCTTCCTTATTCATAGGTATCGCCACATTGGACCCCATTTCGTAATGTGGGGGCAACACCGCCTGTAAAATGTATGTCATCAGGGGGGTCTAGGGGGGCTGACAATGATTATTTGGAGCCCCCCTTGGCAGGGGATTGGGGGCAGCGCCCTCGAAGCTAAAAATGGATGTAAAATTGCCTTGTAAAATGTTCTAATTTTGGAGTCAATCTGGGCCGTTCATTAGCCAGAGATCTGATGGTAGAAGTTATGTTTAATTAGGGGTTTTTTCCCTAGAAGGAAACTCCTCACTATATATGAGGGAATTGTATTGCGTCTATGTAGATCTGTATTCTGAGTGAGAAACAGAGAGGAGATTGTGTGAGAGCGAAGAGGGAATTACAGCGGATCTACTGTAGGTTGTATCTCTTCATTTTGCTGGATAATATCAAAGGAAGGACTGGCTACTTCTCCATGGACGTAGCACAAATTGGGTGAACCACGTATATCTGTGTCTCTCTTGTTTTATGTGTTTTCTATGTTTATATTTTTGCAATATATTTTATGTGTTCCATTGCTTTGTAATATATAATTTTCTAACAACTGGTATCCGAGCTGATGGTCTATTTGGATGATAAACTCGCATGGAGAGAAGGGTTCCTGGTTCGAGTGGGAGCAATGGAAGAAGATGGTAGGTTTAGGGTTGAAAAATTTAACGACCACAACTACCAGCTGTGGAAGATGCAGATGGAATATTATCTGTATTAGAAAGATCTGTACCTACCATTGAGTGGAAAGAAAAAGAAGCCAATGAGTATGATAGACACAAAATGGGATATTCTTGATAGAAAGGTACTTGGAACAATACGACTATGCCTAGCAATGTTAGTATCCTTTAATATTTCAAAGGAAATGACAAGAGTGGGTTTAATGTCAGCACTGGCCAAACTATATGAAAAACCCTTAGCCTCAAATAAGGTATTTCTTATGAAGCGTTTATTTAATATGAGGATGTCAGAAGGTGGATCTCTTGTTGATCATTTAAATGAATCTAATATAGTTTCCAGTCAATTAAGTTCTGTAGGAGTTACTTTTGATGATGAAGTTAGTGCTTTTTTATTTCTATGCTCATTGCCAGAAACTTAGAATGGTTTGGTTATGGCCATTAGTAACTCTGTCTCTAGATCTAGTACTTTAAAGTTTGATGATGTTGTCGATGCAATCCTTAACGAGGAAATGCGACGGAAAATCTCCAGTGAGACATCAGGTAATGCTCTTACTGCATAGACTAGGGGAAGAAAAATAGAAAGAGGAAAGAGCCCAAGATATCAAAGTGAGTCAAGGAAAGCCAGATCCAAGTCTATATCGGGGATAGTGTGCTGGAAATGCGAGAAAAGAGGACACCTGAAGAAAGACTGCAAGTCTCGGAAGGGAAAAGAAGGAGATGCGCAACAAGAAAATAATCATGAAGCGAATGTGACAGGTGATGTGTTGCAAGATGCTTTGATTCTTTCATGAGAAAATATTATTGATGCCTGGGTGGTAGATTCAGGGGCCTCATTCCATGCCACACCTGATAGGAAACATTTTCATGATTATGTTCAAGGAGATTTTGGATAGGTTCGATTGGGTAATGATAAACCCTGTAAAATCACTGGAATGGGTATAGTTTTTTTTTTTCTTTCTTTTTTTATAAATAAAGCGGTTAATATATTGATAGATCAATGGTTGGGCCACAACATAATCAACCAACATTACATGGAGGCATGAGTACAAAAATCCTTAATACACAAAGCAACCTTCCCTTCTTTGTTTTTAACTAAAAATGACCTAAAGTGTGAAGTTATAGTATATCATTGTGTTGGTTCCAAGACTGAAGGTTTCGGGTGTGCTGAATAGTGATTTGATCTACGGCATAAGCCGCTTCGGAGCAAGTCAAGCGGGGCGACCTTGTCCATTGGGCAGCTGAAATGCTGATTTGTGAATATGCCGGTTTAGCAGTGTGCCGATATTCGAAATCTACGAAGTTTGAACGACGCAACGCTAATTGAACTATGGTATGGCTGTCCATATTGGCTCTTTTGAGTTTTTTTTGAAAAAACCTTGAGCTAGCCTGCATCCCTCATTAGCTTTGATGTCTGCTTCCTTGTTTGAGTTGCGAGGATGTGAAAAAAGGAGGAGGAGGTAAAATGAAACAACAGGCCCTGCAGCCTCTGGAGAGTATTGTTGAGAGCCGAATTACTAAAATGATCCTATAAGTTTAATGTTTTTATCAAGAGCTCTGAGTCCCCGAAGACTTGAAGAACTTTGTGTCCCTGTTCCTATCCGATCTGGCAACCTTTAAGAAGCCCAAGAATTTCTTCCTGTTTGTTTGTGTTCTGCCCTAGTCCCCAGCTGTAGCTATCTATTCGGGAGTCGTCTTGGAGGTTTCTCAATGAGACTCCTTTGAAGTATTTATTTCGAAGAAATTGGCTGATTGGATGGTTTTTGTTGGAGTATATCTTCCAAAGGATTTTTCCACCTAAGGCAATATTGGCCAGGCCAGGGTCTCTAATCTGGAGACCTCCTTCCAGCTTTGGCCTTTTCACTGTGTCCCAATTGACTAAGTGGAATTTCCTCTTGTTTCCTTTGCCTCCTTGCCTAGGAAGTTTCTGAGTAGTTGTGAAATCTGATCTATGATTGTCTTTGGAGCGAGGAGGAAAGAGGCTTGATAGGTAGGGAGGGAGGAAAGGACAAACTTTATGAGGATTAGCTTGCCAGCATAGTTGAGACACTTCCCACCCCAAGCAACTATCTTGTTTTTGATCTTGCTGATGACTTCAGTCCAGAGTGAGGCTCGGTTAGTCACCAAGGTTAAAGGTAGTCCCAGGTATTGTATTTTCTCCCAGGAGGCATAGCCTGGAAAGTCCAGGATTCTAGCAATTCGAAGGATAGTTTATTCTTTTGTATTCCAACTGTACACTACACTTTTTCTTTTATTGATAAGTGCTCCTGAAATGGTACAGAAGCTTTGTAGGGTCTCGTTGAATTCTTTTGCTATTCGTGTGGAAGCTCTTTTCAACAGAAGAGAGTCATCTGCGAACAAGGCATGGTTGATTGATTTTATTCCAGTCGTCAGTCGGATGCCCAGGAGGGAACCTTTGTTTCTTTTTTATATCAGTTTCCTACTCAAGGTGTCCACCATTATAATGTACATAAAGGGTGATAGTGGGCATCCTTGCCTTATCCCCCTTGAAGCTTGGAAATAAGAGGCAGGTCCACGATTTACCAGCGGGGCTATCCAAGGTTTGTCAATGCAGGCCTTGATCAGGTTCACAAAGGCTGGGCTGAATCCAAAGGAGATGAGGGATTTGTAGACAAATTATAGTTTTACTTGATCAAAGGCGTTGGTCATGTCCAACTTGATCAACATCTCTTGCTCCTTCCTCTGATGGCTGGAATGCATGATTTCTTGTACAAGTACCACATTGTCCAAAATATGCCTTCCTGCTACGAAGCTTCCTTGACTGGGAGAAATAAGATTACTTAGTAGGGGCTTCATTCTGTTTGCGAGCAATTTAGCAAGTATTTTGTAGGAGACGTTACATAACGAAATGGGTCTAAATCTGTCAAAGGTAGCTGGATTCAATTCTTTGGGTATCAAGGAAAAAAAAGTGGATTTGGTGCTGCCTCCCACTTTTGCCTTTTTCTGGAAAGCCTTTGCCATTCTTAGAAGGTCATTTTTGATGATTTTCCAATAGGATCTGTAGAAATGTGCTGAGAAACCATCTGGGCCTGGGGCTTTGTCAAGCTCCATGTCCCATATTACATTACTGATTTCTTCCTCTGTGAAGGGCTTCATAAGATTTGAGTTATTTTACTCATTAACCAAGGAAGGGATCTAGGAGAAGAAGTCATTGGAGATCACCTCATCTCCTGTTCCATCCTCTGTATATAACTTTTGGAAGTGATTTTTAGCAGCTTCTTTAACTTGGGAAAAACCTTTGACGACTGTCCCTTCTGCTGAGGTGATTTCGGAAATGTGATTCTGGGAGAGGCGGGCTCTAAACTGCCTGTGGAACAAGCCTGTGTTACAGTCACCTGCTTTCAACAATAGGCTTCGGGACTTAAGCCACCAAAATCATTCTTCGTTTCTAAAGGAGCTGAAAGAAGCAAGTTGGGCAACTTGTTCCTTCTCCAATTCTTGCATGGTTATGTCTTTTCCCTCCATCTTCAGTTGTAATTTTGCTAACTGTTGTACAATTTCTTTTCTATGTGTGGTGAAAGTGTTGGGAGGTGTTTTGACCCATTCTTTCAGAGCTATTTTGGTTGCTTTCAGTTTTTTCTCCCATACATAACTGGGTGACCCTGTGATCATGATAGACCAGGCCTGGGTAACAACTTCTATAAACCCTTCCTGCTTTATCCACAGAGGACTGAAGCGGAACGGTATAGGCCCTAGATTCTCTTCCTCATCCAGTTGTAAGAGGATGGATTTATGGTCCAAGGTGAGCTTTGGTAGGATTCTTGATGACACTATTCTCTTTTCCGTTAGAAGAGTGCTCTGCACTAGGAACCTGTCTAGTCGGGCTGAGATGTGTGCTGTCTCTGTTCTGTTGTTGGTATAAGTGTATCTCCCCTTCTTGGGTTTAAGATCAAGAAGATCCCATTGCTGAATTATGTCCTCCACAAAGGGTAACAAAGGATCTCTGCTATTATTTCCCCCTCTTTTTTCTTTTGGATCTAGGACAATGTTTAGAACTCCCACTATTACGATGTTCATAGGAGAATAGCTATCTACAAAGTCGAAGAGTGTTTTCCAACACTCTTTTTTCTCAAGGTAAAGAGTGGGAACATAAATATTAAACAAGGTGAAAGTGAGCTTACTTTCTTTATGTCAAAGCTTGGTGTAAATCCAATATTGAGTTTCGAAAGAGTTTTCTAGTTGGAACAATTCCTCCATCCAGACCATGGCGATTCCTCCTAAGGTTCCCCTTGCGCTTATAACCTTCCCAGCTTTGGTCTTCCAGTTCGTTCTGCTTAAATATAGAAGGGCTTCCCGTTCAATTTTTGTCTCTTGGAGCATGAGGATCTCTGGGGTTTCTATTTTCATAATATCTTTAACATTTGCTGCCTTCATGGGGTTCCCCAAGCCTCTACAGTTCCAAGAGATTATACGCATTATTTATTTGGGGTAGTGGAGGAAAGGCCTCCCTTTGATGGCCGTGTTCTGGTATTTCGGCTTACAGACATTTCTAGAGTGGATTGACTTCCTTGCATTTTTTGCCTCTCTGTTTCTTCCTCTCTTGCTTCCTTGTGGGATTTCCTCCATGTATGCTTTGGTGGTCTTTCTAATGTATCCTCTTCCGATGAGCCTATCGTTTCTGAGGGCTTATTTCTTATCATGTCTGCATAAGAGGTTGATGAAGAGCTTTTTTCTGAGGAACCAGTTTGGGCAAGGGAAGCTTTTGCGTCTCCATCCTCATTTAATGGGGGATCAACCTGCTGTTCTGTGTCGCTTGCTGTAACAGGGGTTTCTTCCTGTGTGCTGAGGGCTACGAAGGAGTTTGAGGGGAAGTCTGTTCTAGGGGTTGCTTCCCCTTTCGGCTGTAGCTCTGTGGATGGCGCTATGGGTCCTGCTTGAGTCCCTTTCCCTCTCGGTTTGCTGGGTTGCTTTGATGAGGCCGTCTTCTACACTGTTCTCCATTGGTTTCCTTTCCTTTTCTCTGATTCTTCCTTAGTTTTCTTTTTACAATTTCTTGCAAAGGGTCCATATCCATGGTAGTGCCCGCACTTGAAAGGCAATGGCTCATAATCCAGTTCTTGCACGTGAGACCATTATGCCACTATTAGTTTTATGGCTTCTAGAAGGCCCACTTCCAGGTCAACCTCGACACATATTATAGGATAGGAGTATTGTCCCTTCATGTCTACTCTATCAATGTATTTTTCAAGGGTGTTTCTGATGGATTCTAAGGTCTTCGGACTTGAGCAGTGCAGTGGTAAATGAGGAAGGCGCACCGAGACCGGGACTGCCGAGGGAACATCTTGGCCTGGGTCAAAGTCTGGTGTCCATTTATTTAGATATAGACCTTTGGGGCCCATGAAGTATGGCATGTTTCTAAATATGAGGTTCCTATCTTCAATGCAGTCGAATATGAAGACAAAATAACCCTTACCAACGAAATGGCATTTTATTCCTTCTGAAACCAGCGGTCGCCAGTTGCATTGCACCCATGATTCGATGGCTCTTGGTGATGGCCATAGCCCAGTGAACTGGAAGATGAGTCCTCTTTCTACGATGTTCAGGGTAGCCCAACAGGGTTCTTCAGCTGGAAGTGCGACGATCGGGATTGCTTCCATCTTCTTGACGAATTTCTGCTGGGTGGCTAAGATTGGACGCTTGCTGTAGTCGCCCACTAGCTTCTTGAAGGCAAGAAGCTTAGAAGGGAGGGGGAAGGGAGGCTCAAAGCCTCCCTCTGAAGCCATGGATGTGAGGAGGGGGTCCTTAAAGGGGCACACGCAGAGGATCGCGCACGAAAAAAATGTGAGTTCTAAAAAAAAAAATTTAAAAAAATGGAACGGGTACAATTTTAATAAAAAAACAAAATGGAAATCAATGACTATTGAAGGAGCTAAGGCATGTTCTAGACCTGAAGAAAAATCTCATTTCAACAAGGTAGTTGGGAGGTGAAGGTTTTGTAACTACTTTATAGATAAAACCTGGAAGGTCACTAAAGGAGCCCTGGTAATAGAAAAATGAGAAAAGGTTGGTACATTGTATTTATGCAATGGTATTTCTAATTCTTTTAATGCTTTAACCTCTATAGGAGAATATACGCCATTGTGGCATCATAGGCTTGGGAACATGAGTGAGAAGGGGATGCAGATTCTTCACTCAAGAAATTTGTTGCCAGGTTTGAAGCATGTTGATTTATAATTATGTGAGATTTGTGTTTATGGAAAATAGAAGAGAGTCAAATTCCTCAGAGTTGGGAAAGAAAAGAAGAGCGAAAAATTAGAGCTTGTGCATATAGATGTATGGGGACCTACTTAGGTATCATCTCTCCGTGGCTCTCGTTATTATGTTACTTTTATTGATGATGCAACCAGAAAAACCTCGATTTATTGTATTCGAAATAAATATGATGTATTTGATACTTTCAAGAAATGTAAAGCTTTGGTTGAAAATGAGACAGGAAAAAGTTTGAAGTGTCTCAGATCAGACAATGGAGGTGAATATTACAACAAAGAGTTTGATAGGTACTGTTCAGAGAATGGAATTTGCAAAGAGAAGACAGTTCCAGGAACACCACAAGAAAATGGTGTGTCAGAAAGGATGAACATGACAATCATAGAGCGTGCAAGGTGCATGAGATTGCACGCATGATTTCCTTTACAATTTTGGATAGATGTTGTAGATACTGTTGTTTATCTAATAAATAGGGCTTTCAAGTTCCTTGGATGGTGGTATTCCAGAGGAGGCATGGACAGGTAAAAAGGTAAACTACTAATTTTTAAATACTTTTAGTTGTGAAGCCTTTGTTGACATTAATAAAGAAAATAGAACAAAGCTTGAGGCAAAATCAAAGAAATGTACCTTTATTGGATATGGTGTTAATGATTTTGGTTATTGCTTTTATGAGTATGAAAAACACAAAATCATTAGGAGTAGAGATGTCATATTCAACGAAAAGGTTTTGTATAAGGATCGGATACAGGAAAAGAAACAGGAAAAAGAAAACAGAGAATACAAAGTTCTTGATGACATCACAGAAAAAGTGAAGGTGCTTGAAAATCATAATGATCAACAACGAGAAAAATGGTGAGCGCTAGTATTGCAATAAGAATGTTGCAACTCCTAGGCTGCCAACTTTACTTTTATCAACCCGGTAGTTAGGGTGCCTAAGGTCTACCCTGAATCACCAGAAGAGAGAAAGATGATTGGGTTTTCTCAAGGAGAGAGGAAGGAGTTCTATGAAAAATGAAGGAAACTAGGGCAGAATTGAGGTGAGGTTTGGGAGACCTATAGGGCATGGATCAGATGGAGGGTGTGATTGCTAGTAATCTGGCCTACTGTTGGAAGAGATATGTTGTATAGAAACTGATATTCCACCAAGAAAATCAAGTAACCAATGAAATGAGTGCATCTTATGAAAAACGGAGTTTTGCATTAAAATGGCCTAAACTATGATGTACAGAAGGAAATGCTGGGAAATACTGTAAGAAAGGAAAACATGAAAAAGGACTATTGCAAATCAGGAAG
The DNA here is from genome assembly GCA_000404065.3 of Pinus taeda. Lineage (NCBI taxonomy): Eukaryota > Viridiplantae > Streptophyta > Pinopsida > Pinales > Pinaceae > Pinus > Pinus taeda. The sequence continues at coordinate 272,538 of APFE030720536.1, read as the reverse complement.
TGAACATGATAAAGAAGATCTAAATCAAAGCAAAACTGGGCTATCAACCTACTAGAGAGCTATAAACACTAGAAGTCCTAGGAATGAGGAAAATCTGTGCTTTTGGAGCAGCAAGAGAGTCTTTTCCTCAAATCATGGTCCCAGAGGGAGGAAGAGAGGCCAAGGAAATGTTGCTAGCCTTTTGAATATTTTATGATCTCTACTTAACCTGCTACAGAAAGCACAAATGGAAGCAAGCTACTAAATCATCAAAAGCAACCTATTCTTAACTATAAGAGAAATACATATAACAATAAATTAATCTACAAACTAAAGTAAAGCATACAAATACAAGTAAAGAGAAGCTTGGCTGCTTGGATTGGGCCCTAAACCAAGAGCTTCAGCCCTCTGAGGTAACTCAGTGCTAGCTCAAAAAGGATTCCATCTTCATTAATTTATTAGAAAATAGCAAGATTACATGAAACTGTCATAAAATAGTAAGCTCAAAATTTGAGCAGAGTTTACACAAGAAAAAAAAATCCACCCTAATGAGGCCCTAGGCCTTTCTACTTATACATATGAAGCTAGCAACAACTTCCTTAAAATCAGGGAGGCTTGGCTCCGAAAACTCGAGATAACTATCAATCATCTTCCACTTGCTTGACTGCCTTCTAGTGCATGATTCAGTTTCTTGTACTTCGAGTTGAATGAAGGGGAATTCGAAGCGAGGAGCAATTAATGAGGGGGATTCCCTCCTATAATTCCTCTCCTCTATTTACTTCGAGTTATTTCTGTAGTTTGACCATTAGATCCTTGACTTTGACCTCGAAATCCATTAATAATCTGCATTAAATACATGTTAGACCACATGGCATAATAACTAACTCAACTCACCCTATAAGAATAAATATAATAAGAAAATCATACAATAAGCTAAGAGAATGGTTGATTTGACTAGGTTAGGAGGTAAAATGATCCCATATATTTACCCATTTATGAGGCTCATCAAATAACAACAACAACAAGCACCTCAAACACCTGAAAGTGGTGTTATAAGATCTACTAGGATAAGTAGACCCCTTGAACGATACTCTCCTTCATTATATTATGTATTGTTGACTGATTCTGGTGAACCAGAATGTTATGAAGAAGCAGTGCAAGTAGAAATTAGGAAGAACTAGGAGCAAATAATGAAAGAAGAGATGGACTACTTAGCACATAACCAGACTTGGGACTTAGTTAGGTTGCCTGTAGGTAAAACAAAATTACATAATAAATGGTTTTATGGGTTGAAGGAAGAAGACAAAGGTAGAAAAAGGTATAAAGCTAGACTTGTGGTGAAGGGGTTTGCACAGAAAAAGGGTATAGACTTTGATGAGATATTTTCTCCTATTGTTAAAATGACTTCAGTCAGAACTATTTTAATTCTAGTAGCAACTAAATATTTTCATCTTGAGCAGTTAGATGTAAAGACAACCTTTCTCCATGGGGATTTGGAGGAAGAGATATATATGTAGCAGCCACAAGGATATGAGGTAAAAGGGAAGGAGAAACTAGTGTGCAGGTTGAAGAAGATCTTATATGGATTAAAATAGGCTCCAAGGTAGTGGTATCTAAAATTTGACAGGTTTATGTCTGAACAAGGTTATACTAGATGTCACTCTGATCATTGTGTTTATCTCAAAAGGCAAATGATGCAGCTATATTATATTGTTATTGTATGTAATGACATGCTTGTTGTGGTCTACATGCAGGAATACATGTGCTCAAAAGAAAATTGGTGAACTCATTTGCAATGAAGGATTTGGGTGCTGCAAAACAAATCCTTGGTATGAGAATAACTAGAGATAGGAAGAATAAAAAATTAACATTGTCTCAGAGTGAGTACATAGACAAGGTGTTGAAAAGATTATATATGCAGAATGAAAAACCAGTTAGTATACCTTTGGCTAGCCATTTCAAACTAAGTAAGGAGGTGTGTCCCAAGACTCAGGAAGAAATGGCTGATATGTCTAAAGTTCCATATGCATCAAAAGTTGGAAGCTTAATGTATGCAATGGTTTGAACAAGGGAAAGAACATTGGATGGCGATGAAGTGGATTCTCAGGTATTTGAGAGGTACCACAAATCAAGCATTATGATTTGGTGGTTCAAACATTGCTCTACAGGGATATGTTGATGCAGATATGGCGGGTGATAGAGATAACAGGAGGAGCACCATAGGGTATGCATTTACTGTAGGTGGAACAATTGTCAGTTGGGTTTAAAAATTGCAAAGTGTTGTTTCACTCTCAACAACAGAAGCAAAATATGTTGCTACTACATAGGTTAGTAAAGAAATGATTTGGTTACAAAGGTTTCTAGATGAATTGGGTAAGAAGCAGGAGTTCAGTAGGTTATACAGTGACATCTAGAGTGCCATACATCTTGCAAAGAACTCTGCATTTCATTCCAATACTAAACATATACAACTCAAGTACCGTTTCATACGATCAACATTGGAAGATGGACATTTGAGGCTAGAAAAGATACACACTAGCCAGAATCCTGCAGATATGTTAACAAAAGTTGTAACCAGGGAGAAACTGACATTCTTCTCAGTTTCAATTGGTCTTCATGTATGATGAAGAAGATGAGAAACAACTAGGTCCAAAGTGGAGCCATTTTCCAACAAATGAAGCAGCGGTGGAGTTTTTATAATTAGTCTCCAGGGGTAATTTTAGGGGCGAATAATCGCCCAAAGGCGAAATTTAAGGCTTTTTATATTTTAATGGGGCGAATTTTTAATTAAAATAATAAAACTTTTTTATATAATTAGACCTCAATTTATTTAAAAATTAATTTATTTTTTAATTTTCGCCCAGGGCGGATAAACTAACCGAATCATAATTTTCTTAAAATCGCCCCATTTTGATATTTGCTCCTGGTTTGGGAGATCAAAATCGCCATTTCTGATTTACGGTTTGGTTTTTCTGGTTTGGTAGTGAAATTGTGAGGATCGATTTGGTCTTGGAAGGTTAAATTTGTTTTGAAATGGAGGCGGAGCTTAATTTTTTCCAAATGGAGGGAGGCTCCCTGTTTTCACGGATTCAACCCTATGTTTTCATGAATTCCGGATTAATAAACTTCTTACTTGATTCTGTTTATCAATACATCCACTTTGCTGCTACTCCTCCAACGTATGCTAAAAGCAAGTGGTGCAGCTGGCATGACTCCTCAGCGCCGCAGATCATCTTCAGCTACTTTATTTGGGAGGATGGCTCAAGTAAGAAGTTTATTAATCGAATTGCCATGAATTCCGGATTCAGCCCATTCTTATGCTTGATTTTAACAGGGGTTTCGAACATCCCCATCAGGCACAGGCCTTTCATTTAGTAATGGTGGGATGATTGGTGGGTTAGATGTTTTGCGCCAGATAGAAGCAAAGTATCTTGCTCTGCTCTTCAAGCAACAACTCACAGCTTATGTAGAAAAGATATATGGAATGATTCGTGATAATCTGAAGAAGGAGATATCACCGTTGCTTGGGTTGTGTATTCAGGTATCTGGACATATACCTGTCTTAACTTGAAATTTTTCCCTCCTAGAAAAGATGTATGAAGTGGGGGTGACTGCAATTGCCTCATTGATGAGAAAAGCGAAGGACGAAAATTGCCTTTAATACCTTAAATTTATCCTTTTTGTTCTTACCTACCCTCCTGAGGTCTATTTTAGGCTGTTAATTTCTCAGGGACACAAAAGTATTGACATCTAGTTTCTGAGAGTACACTCCGATAAAATTTAAGATTTTAGTAGCTGTCAATTCTTATGTTTAGTTTGAGATGTTATAAACTACTCTATTTTACTGATAATGAGATTAACTATTGTCTATTAATTAAATTCTAACTTCCAGTTAAAGTAATTGCCTTCTAATTTTCTATTCAGGCACCAAGAACATCAAGAGCAAGTTTGGTTAGAGGGTCTGCTCGATCTCATGCAAATGCAGTAGCACAACAAGCTTTGATTGGTCACTGGCAAAGCATTGTAAAGAGCCTGAGCAATTTTATTAAAACATTGCGTTCTAATTATGTAAGCAACGCTTTTGTTTATATGTTCCTTCAGAAAGGCTTGGTGATTTCAGTACAACAACTCATTTTTTAGTATTTTGTGTTCTAGATACCAAGAGTTCATTGAGCAACTTCTTATAATGTGTGAGCTATAAATTCTCTTGCAGGTGCCTCCATTTCTGGTCCGTAAGGTCTATACTCAGATATTTTCCTTCATAAATGTACAGCTTTTCAACAGGTAAATCAGTGTAAATATTGTTCTATGCAGCTTCAACTGATTAATTGACATGTCCATTTATATATTTCTGGAAGTTTCTTAGAATTGGAGTTTAACTAGCAATTTGCTTTCTTTTTTATTGTATTTATTGTAGTCTTCTCCTGCGGCGTGAGTGCTGCTCATTTAGCAATGGGGAATATGTTAAGGCAGGGTTAGCTGAACTAGAGCACTGGTGCTATGAAGCAAAAGAAGGGGTTGATCAATTCTCATTTTGTCTTGCTTTTCATGCTTGTACTGAGTGCCATGATAGTTAATTATGTTTAATGTTTTCTGGTTATGTTTTTCTAACTTGAAAGTATGGAAATAATGCAGTATGGAGGTACAGCTTGGGATGAACTTAAGCATATCAGACAAGCAGTAGGATTTCTTGTAAGTAGAATTCCAAGCACTAAAAATATTAATCCTAGCTCTTTCTGGATCAAATGTTAATCTTAGCTCATTCTTTTCTATGGATCAGGTCATACATCAAAAGCCAAAGAAATCCTTGGATGAAATTACACATGATCTGTGCCCAGTGAGTGATATATCTTATATGTTAATAATAGTATACTCCATTATGTGATTCTCTTTTCTTCAGGTTTCTTCATTGACTAATATTAGTAATCTTATTTTGGCTGTTTTCAGGTTTTGAGTATACAGCAACTGTACCGGATCAGCACCATGTACTGGGATGATAAATATGGCACACATAGCGTGGCTCCAGATGTAAGTCAGAAGTTTTCATACATAGAGGGTTCTTTTCTTGAATATACTATTGTTTCAGGCTGTTCTTGGCCTTCATGTAAAGATGTGTTTTAAATCAATTAATGCCAAATTTCTTTTCCAGGTTATTGCCAGTATGAGAGTTTTGATGACAGAAGACTCTAACAATGCTTTGAGCAATTCCTTCCTGTTGGATGATGACTCCAGGTACAGAACAAGTCTCAGTGTGCTAAATTTTCTCAAAGCACCCAACAATATTCAAGATTGTAGTGAACATCAAATATCATTAGAATGGTACAGAGACTTCTCATTTTATATTATTTCTTAACTCTGTAATGCCATTTTTCTTGATGCAGTATTCCCTTTTCTGTGGATGATATATCGAAGTCCATGAACCAGATTGATTTGTCAGAAATTGAACCTCCTCCTCTCATTCGTCAGAATTCAGCTTTCAACTTCTTATTGCCGTGTGCAGAGTAATATTTCTGAGAGGCAAAGTTCCAATGTTCCTTAGTTTCATTATTCCTTTGCCTTGCCAATTATTGCCATCAAATACTTGTGCGTTGAAGTACATCTATTGGTTGTCTTTGTAGATTTATTTTTGTTTTTTTGGCTCAAAAAGTATCCATTAAATCTATACCCAGGGAGAGTTTGTAGTTACAACCCATTTGTTGTTTTTGCTCAGGAAAGTATGATTCTTTCTCCTTAGGTTTATTATTTGCATTTTGACAATAGTTTTCCCTTGAACACATTATTTTCTGTGTTCTATGGGGGCAGATTCCAGGAAGTCTGTAATTATGGGATTATTTTTCTTCTGCGTTGTTCACATCCCCAAAATTAGTTCATGTCAGTGAGGGTGCCGTAAGTTTGGCAAGCTTGAAGCAAAAGTTTTGCTTCCGCTAAAGCACAACTTGTGTTGTAATGTATTCTTGGAAATATAGTAGTCAGTAGATCAAATTCTTTACTGGTTTGTGGGGTATAGTTTCAGCCCGTTGTTTTTCATACACTTCTATAAATCATGCAGCCATTGTGCATAGGCCAAAAGTGGAATGTGAGAATGCCAGCAACATTACTTCCTATTAAGTGTTCATGTTTCTTCCAATTTCTCTTCCATTTCCAATTTTGCTACCCAAAATTTAGACCGATCAACTATTTTGATGATTCTTTGATACATTTCACCATTTGATAAAGGCAGCTTCATATCTAGGAAAAAGTCTTTGGGTTCATATACTTTATGCAACATGGATTCCATCCAGAGATTATATATTTTCATGACATCATGGTTTCAACACTCTGCCTCTTTTGTACTTGGTATTGTTAAAAGAGATGTCCAGGTTAACTCAAAAGGATTCAGTCCTACATCCTTGTGCAATGCAAAGGCATTTTTCTGATTTTTTTGGACGAAAGTTTGCAGTGTCTTTGTTTGCATGGTTCAAAATCCGAGTCCTGATGAATTAATAGTCGTGCCTAGTTTTCTTATAGAATATGGATCATCCTATTCACAACTAAATTTATGGCCTACAACCTGCTCTGAAGTATACTATTTTTCTATGCCTTGATAAATTGATATATTGATATTCTTCTGGCCACATCTTCTCTAATATTTTCATATGTGCATTTTTTGGAATTTTCTGGAATGCCATGCAATATAACAGTGAGTGCAAGACACATATCAAACAAATTTTAAAAATATTACTCAATTCTATTTCATAAGCCATGCAACATGAACAGTAATAAATTGAACTGTAACATATATTGATTGCAGGAAGCTGGAATTCAGGGGTTCGGACTAGGAAGCATGGGAACAGGTGCAAATGATGGCGAAGTTTTGGATGAGATGATTACACGAAGTCACGGTGAGGTCAAACACACATATAGTCCACGGATAACTAGCTCGAGTGATTGCACAACAATTCATGGATCCGAGTCTGCATTAAGTCCCCAAATTGCAGAAGCTAAACAAATATATAGCCCCCGTATAAGTGAGATCAGACAAACACATAGCCCTCACAGAGGGGAAAAGCATTCAGGCATTCTCCTGGTTAGTCAAGGAAAAAATATGAGTCTAAGTGCATTTGGTTTGAGGCTACATAAACCAACTTCCAATTAGGTGTTTGGAGTCTAAATCCTCGGTCAGTAATCTTTCCATTGAGTGAGCATATATTATGTTGAATAGTACATATTTTGTTGGCTTATCATTATTTAATCATTGTGCCATAAATCACTCAGTTGCATTTGGTGTGTCTTCACAAAGAACCTCTGTCCATCTCAGCTTGAAGTATTTCTGTTTTCTTGAAGCATGAAATCTATTATGTCAGCTTGTGGTTCTGTAGACCCTGGGCATGCCAAATAAGCATGGTGGTATTAAAGGGTCCTGTGAGTGGTTTGAACTTCATAGAAAGTCATCCTTCTTCTACCAGTTGGATCTTAACCACAAGGTTTGCAACCTTTAATGTTTCATTGAAATAAAAAGTGTGGAAATTAAACTTGACAAATGAAAGGGTAATGGTAAGGTTTACAATATTAGAACTTCTGTAAAATTTAAATGTTTATCCATTACCTTTAAAAATTAACCAAGGGCAATGTCAAATGATCAAGGATATGTTGAGATGGAAATATCTATTTTTCATGACAGTAAAACTTTTAGATATGGAAATAAAGAATATGTGCATTCAAGTTAAATCAGAGTTATCTTGAATGGTTGGGAAGATTTGTTATTATCTTTAATAATTTAAGTTTTGTAAAGCAAATTCAAAAGGAATAATTTAAG
>APFE030720536.1:234991-263504 GCA_000404065.3 Pinus taeda | reverse complement strand
ACTGGAGCCCCCTGGCAAAGGATCGAGGGCAGCACCCCTGAAGCTAAAAATATATGTAAAATTGCCTTGTAAATTGTTGTAATTTCGTAGTCAATATGGGCCGTTCATTAGGCGGAGATCTGATGGTAGAAGTTATGTTTAATTTAGGGTTTTTCCCCTAGAAGGCAACCCCTCGCTATATATGAGGGAATTTTATTGCATCTATGTAGATCTGTATTCTGAGTGAGAAAGAGAGAGGAGATTGTGTGAGAGAGAAGAGGGAATTACAACGGATTTGCTATAGGTTGTATCTCTTCATTTTGCTAGATAATATCAAAGGAAGGATTGGCTGTTTCTCCGTGGACGTAGCCGAAATTGGGTGAACCATGTATATCTGTGTCTCTCTTGTTTTATGCGTTTTCTGTGTTTATATTTCTGCAATATATTTTTTGTGTTCCATTGCTCTGTAATGTATAATTTTCTAACAAAATACATACCATGCTGGTATTTGATTTGTTTATGTGAGTAGTTTCTTTATATGTTTGATCTATTTGGAAATACCCTATTGAATGAACATGGATTAGAGAGTGTACAAAGACCTGTTCCAATTGTTGATTAAGTTCTTGAAGTCGTTTAACTACACGTGTCAAAGAAATTATATTTGCACTATTTTTAGATAGTTTTTGTCCAATATAGCCATTCTTTAGCAAGAAAAACATTTCTTTTAGTTAGAAACACAAAAGGTTTGTGTTTTCTCATAGTGATAATTTTTATGAGATCTAGAGGTATAAATTTTCATTACTTTTTATTTTACTACTTTAGTATTTTAGTTTTTGGATTTATATTTCTAGTTTGCTACCTTTATATTCCACACATACTCTTCTCTATGCACCTTGTGTGATATCGATAAACTAAATAAAGAGTAGATCATGTGTTTTACGTGATTCCAACAAACAAAAACTAGAGAGAATAAATAGCAATTCCAGGTAGGCTAACTGAGATCTAACCTTGAGCCTATTAGGTTTTAGAGTTGTGTCTAGAAATTTGTAACCTTTAATGTCTGTGGTTATGTTGAAGAATTTTGCAAGCAATTTTTTTTGTTTTTTGAGTAAGAGCAACCTTGAGGTAAAGAGTTAAAAAAGAAAATAAAGAATATAGATTCCTCTTCTTTTTCATGGTATTTATTATATATTTTTCCTTGGCTCACTTCTATTGAAAATTACTTTATTAAATAAGAGGTTTCAAGGTCAAATATTTATTTTCCTTAAGTCATTTTTTGAAGAAGTTAATGCAACTTTAGGTTATCACATAACTTTATTGTAAATACATTTTATTTAAATTATAAAAGCGAATAATAATAAAGTAACCTTAATTGTCCTTTTTTTGAGTTACCTTTTGCATGCAATTTTCATTGATAAAGTAACTTCATTGTAAAAATGAATTTCATTTATTTTTATAAAAATGGGTTGGTTATTATAAAGTAACCTTATAGACAAATATAAAGAAGGAAAACACATGTGTTTAGTCAAGAACCTCATTGTGCACTCATCACTATGTGGGCCAATCTCTACCCATCACATTGCATTTTGGTTATTTATTATGTCTTTTTCTTTTGAATGGCATAACTTTGACATATGGACTCTATTTTCAATGTTTTTTTTAATTGCCCATTTTTTCGAGATATTTCCATCTACACAAACAATTTTACCTTTAAAACCATCTCACTTGTATATTTTAATGTGGCTAGTCCAAGTATATTTTACTTACTAGTTTCAACTACTTATCATAGAAATCACACATGGAGTATGTATTATGAAGTAAAGGATGATATTGAATTACTGTAGGAAAAGAAATTCCCCCACTATTGCCTCAAAGAAAGCAAAAAGAGATAATAAAAATGACGGAGCATGTGGTTTAATCAAAATGTTCATTTTTAGTGATTTATCATTTCACCTTCAAGGAGTTAACAAACTAGATGTAGCTTAGATAGTTGGAAATTATCTTTGATAAATACATTGAGATATGATCCCACGAGCGTGAAAACTAGTTGATTACTTTAAATCTCAATGAATTCTTATTCATTGAAGATTATATTTTTGAGTTCAAAACACTTTTAGGCATATTAAATATGTATGACCTTATATATGTGTGTGTGTGTTATTCTTGCAAAGCTTGGTGCGCATATTCTATTTTTCTATTTACTTTTAACTCCACAAGGGAATATTTAGGGGCTACTCACAAAACACCCACTTTTGATGCTTTTTGTGATTCTTAGATTAGAAATCAAGATAAACTATTGCTTCTTGGAGTGATCAACACTGTAGGCATATCTAATAGTGCTTTGGTGGTACAACAAAAACATACATTCAAGCATATGAAATAGCAACCTCCTTATAAAAGTAAGAAAAACAAGGGTCCTAAATGTTTCCAACTGACTCCTACTCCTAATGGTGACAAACGAATCAATAAAAAAGCAAGAAGACTAGAATACATTGTAATCTTGAATCACAACTTCAATCTTGAATCTTCTTCTTCTAACTATTCTTCTCATGGATATGCACTTCCTGCTTTTGTTTTTTTCCTTCAATGAAACATCTACTTCTTCTTCTAATTAGTGGCTTATTTATTTTGCGACATCTTATCATAGGGTTAAGTATAAAGCCATTTTTTTACTCTTAATGAATGCAACATCAAACAAAGATGGTGATGATAGATCTTTTGTTGTTGTAGGTCATGGGACAATTTAGGTAAATGAGGGCCACTTTAATGATGTATTATGTGTTCCAAGTCTTTTCTCAATCTTCTATTAGTGTATAAATCACTCATTTGGGTGAAGGTAAAACCATAAAATTTTCACCTCATGAAGTTGTAATTAATGATTTAAAAGATCATAAGCATGTCCTAGCAACTTGAATTATTGATGATATTACTAGGTCGTACAAATTTGATGACTTTGGTTCATTTTTTTTCCCATGAATTTTTATTGTACATAGTGAGAACTTGAGCAAAATTTGACGTGTTATTTGTTCATGTAAAATATCACTCATTGCAACAATTATGCAATCATAATATGGCGACTAATATTCCACTCATTTCTTTTAGAGATAGTGTTTGTGTTGTCTGTGATCTCAATAAACATCATTAAAGAAATTTTGACAAATGTGCCTTTTTGAGTGCCTTAACCCCTTTTCAACTTATTAGTAATTTTTATGGTCCACTTCCTTTTTCTTCTTTTCTCTTTGGTCTCCAAGGCCCTTCAAGTAGAAAAACAATCTAGACATCCACTACAAAAGTTAAGAATAAATGACTGAGGTGAATATGTTAACATCAAATTTACAACAAACTACACTACATAGAGCATTCAAATGAAACATATTTCTCATATACACCATAGCAAAATGGTGTCATTGAATGAAATAATTGCACATTGAAAGAATCACACATTAAAAATGGCAAATTGTATTATCCAATTTGAGTGATCAAGTCCTCATTTTAAAATGGAAGTCATTAATTGTGTGAATTACATAGTTAATCACTCTCCCACAAAGGATATCACATATATACATCCGAAGAATCATGTAGTAAAACTAAACAATATTTACATCACCTTCATGTGTTTGGTAGTGAACCACGGGCTCAAATTCTTGATGTGAAAATGAAAGCATTATAACTTAAAAGTGAAAAGTGAATTTTTGTTGGATATTCTTCATATGTAAAAGGTTTTGGATTCTTTGAACTCATTCAAATTAAATTATTTTTTAGGAAAGATGTTAAATTTTATGGATATCTCTTAGCTTACAAGCCTAATTTGGTGTTTGTGCCATATTTAGCACTTGTTTCATCTTCTATTCTCAATTTTTTTTTGATAGTTATTCCATTTTAGTTTCTTCTTTAGATGATGATGGTGAGGATGAAAATCTACATATGTATTCTAACCTTCCTCTAGTTTGTCCATTGATAATGAACCAAAACTAGCACCATTGCTTCCTAGATGGGTCCATACAACACAAGAAGTAACTAATGTTTTTTCCAATGATCCTATATGTTAGCATCATATATGTTCAATGTTCTAATGAGCCTCCTCTTTTTTGGCTCAAGTTTAAGAAACTCATGATCCATACATATTTGTAGAAGCTTCTGACCATCTAGATTAGCACACAACAATGAATGAAGACTATTATTCGTCACTAGTGAATGATACTTGGGATCTTGTACATCTTTCGGAAGGAAGAAAACTTTTAAGATATAAATGGGTATATAAGACAAATTATGCATAAAACGCAAGTATTAAAAGGCATACATCTCAATTGGTTACCAAGAATTTTCTCAAGTTAAAGGGATCAATTATAATGAAGCCTTTCCCCAGAGCCAAAATGAATTACATATTCCTTGTTTTCTCCCTTGCCACTTAACATAAATGGGTGGTCCACCATATGGTTGTTAAATCCACCTTCTTGCATGGGAATTTGTGAGGAAAAAAGTACATGGAACAACCTATTGGCTATGTTCAAAACAATTGCAACCTTGTTTTCCACCTTAAGAAATCTCTCTATGGAGTTAACAAAGCTCCTTTGGCTTGGTATGCTAAAATGGATAGTTTTCTTCTCGATACCAACTTTTATATATGTCATTCTAACCCTGGTGTCTATACTTGGGAAGTAGGTAACCATCTCATAGTACTTGTTCTTCATCTCGATGACCTTATTCACACTGCTAATGATCCCAAACTTTGAACTCGTGAGGAATATAACCTTTAAAATAATTTTGAAATGAAAAAATTAAGATATTTGCATTATTTCTTGAGCCTCCAACATTTGTAAATCAAGGAAGGAATTTCCCTTTCCCAATATATGTATGCATGTGACCTTCTTCACCACTTTCACATGGAATATTTTAAACCAACCCCATAATCTCTTCTAGTTTGGAGTCAAATTTATTTCTACCTATGCTACACCCAGAGTAGATGCCACTTTGTACCATTAATTAGTTAGTTTCCTTTTGTATTTGACTCATACCCATCCTAATATTTCCTTTGTTGTTGGTCATGTTGCTCTGTACATGCAAATACCCCAAGTGAGCCCTTGGAAAACAACAAAACAAATGCTTCAATATAATTTGGTAAAATTTAGTTTGGGATACATTACAATTTATGGGGGAACCTTTTGTTGGTTGGATTCATTGATCCTGATTTGCCTAGTGACCTTGATGATTAAAAATCTACTACATGTTAAGTTTTTATTTGTGGTTTCATCCTTATAACAATTTTTTGTGCGTGGTGGTTTTTCCCATGGTATTTTGTATAACTGATCAAGGGAACTATAGCTACATTCTAATCCAGGGTTAATGGATTGCGATTTATAAATGATTCAGCATGTATATAATGCATTGTAACATTGAAAATAATATAGTGAAAACCCAATTTGGTTTTCCTATTTTTGGGTTCCAGGAGAAAATCTACGTGTATATTTTTATGTTCCCACCATTGTATATTTTTTTTTGTTTTTTTTTTAAGAATTCATTTTAGGTAAATTTTGTATAGGATTAAAATGTACATTTGGTATCAGAGCAGTTTTGGCTTCAAGGGGATGCCTTTGCGACTGAGGGGTTTGCTGCTTGGGCCTATGGTAGACCCTGTTATAGTGGGATATCTGCAAGATCGATTCTTGTGGTGAAAGGAGATGGAAAATATTAGAAAGATAAATATTAATAAATTCAATGGACAAAGTTTTGAGTTGTGGAAGATCTAGATGGAGGATTTTTCAGTGGATAGATATCAATGGATTGTTGTAGATACAAGTAGGACACCAATAGGAATGTCGATAGAAAACTGGGTGAATTTAGATGAGAAGGCAAAGAGCACAATAGAATTGTAATATTCAGTATTGTCGAATGTATCAAGGGCTACGACAAAATCTTTGTTGGACAAGTTAGGTACTTTGTATCAATCTAAATCCTTGGTGAACAAACTGTTCCCATAGAAAAATATGTATAACCTGAGGATGAAGAATGGAGAATTGGTGACAGAGCATTGAATGCCTTCAATACTATGGCAAATTAGTTTTTATCTGTTGATATTAAAATTTCATATGAAGATAAGTGCATTAGTTTTTTTTATTCTCTACTAGACTCGTGGGATAGTCTGGTTGTTGCTATAGGTAGTAATACAACTACCTTGAAATTTGATGAAATAGTCTCATCCTTGTTGTCAGAGGAGACGAGACAAAAAAAATATGGAGAGACAGAATGGAAATGCCTTATTTGCAAGAGGATGCTCCCATAACATAAATATAAATAAGTCCTCAAATGGGAATCTAAATCTAGAGGGAGATCTAAATCTCCAAGAAAATTTGTAAAGGTATGCTGGAAATGCGGGAAATAAGGGCACTACAAAAAGGACTGTTGATATAAAACTCATGAGAGAGGAAAAGGATCTAACACTATTGTACAACAAAAAATACCTCAGATGGAGGTGGGGATGAGTACTTGGCTTCTTCTGGTACACATGTAGATCATGAGGCATGGTTGATTCACTAAGGTTCATGCTTTCAGATATCTCCCCATAGGGAGTGGTTCTGCAAGTATGAGAAATATGATGATGGTGATGTCTTACTAGGTGATGAACAAGAAGATCAACATCATAGGACACATAAAAGTCAAGCTAAAGTTGCAAGTTGGAAGGATTAGAACAATTCCAGACATTCTGCACATTCCTGCATTAGCCATAAATCTAATTTATGTAAGCAAGATGGATGATGCATGTGCAAAATCAAAGTTCGAGACATATACCTACAAGATGGTTCAAGGAGCGCTAGTATTGATGAGGGGAGTTTGGATCAGAACTCTATACAAGTTGTTGGGAAATACTATTATTAATGAGTGAAACAATGCTGTGGTTGCTGAAAGTGAAGCAAAAAATCTTGTAGTCTCTGGTGGTAAGACTATGTTGTGGCATAAAAACTGGGACTTCAAATAATACATGGTGAAGGTATGGTAGAAGGTATTTCTAATTTCTCTCTAGATTTTGATTTCTGTGAACATTGTGTATATGGGAAGTAGAATCAGGTGAGTTTCTCCTCTGGTACTAAGAGGGCAAAAGAGATATTAGATAATGATGTGTTTGGTCCTATGTTGGTTCCATCACTGGGTAAATCTGTGTACTATGTTTCATTTATAGGTGACTTCTCGAGAAATACATGGATATATTTCCTCAGGAATAAATATGAAGTCTTTGACAGGTTTAAAGAATTTAAGGCTCTAGTGGAAAATCAGATAGAAAAGAAGATCAAGGTGTTAAGGACAGATAACAGTGGACAATTCTGCAAGAAATAATTTGAAGAGTTATATAAGAAGTATGGTATAACATGAAAAAATACTACTCCATACACACCTCAACATAATGGAGTTGAAGAAAGAATGGATAGGACGTTGATGGAAAAGGCAAGGTGCATGCTTAGTGGTGTCAGGTTAAGATAGAAATTCTGCGTAGAGGTAGTGGATACTGCATGTTACATGGTTAACATATAACCTTCATTAGAATTGGAGGACAAGACTCCACATGAGGTATGGATTGGTAACAAACCCTCTCTCTCTCTCTCACGTCTTAGGGTATTTGGCTGTGATGCATATGTAAATGTTCCAAAGGAGAAAAGAGCCAATTTGGATAGTAAATATGAAAGGTGTATCATTATTGGGTATAAATATGGTTAAAAGGTTACAAGCTTTGAAACCTAGAAATAAATAACATTGTGTAAAATAGAGATGTGGTATTTAGAGAAGTGAAGGATGTTGTGAAGGAGGAAGTCCTACTAAAGGAAAAGGAACTAAATAATATAGAGTTTGAGTTGAAGGATGAAGAATCAAAATCCATAGAAGAAGAAGAACCACACACTCCAGATTTGAAGAGATCAATTTGGGAAAGAAGACATCCAGAGAGGTATAATCCATCTGATTATTCAAATTTTTCTTTAGCTATTACTGAAGACAGTCCCATAACTTTCGAGGTAGTGGATTTAGAGGATGGAAAATTCTAGAAAAGGGCCATAGTTTAAGAAATGACAACCTTGGACAAAAATGAGGCTTGGTATTTGGTGGAGTTTCTAGTCGGAAGGAAACCCATTGGTAGAAATGGGTGTTTAATAAGAAGATGAATGAAGAAGGCAAGGTGGAGAAATACAAAGCTCGATTGGTAGCAAAAGGTTATTCCCAGGTATTGGGAATTGATTTTGGTGATATTTTTTATCTTGTTGCCAAGTTAGCTTCTATTAGATTACTTTTATATGTTGCTAGTGTTTTTGATTTTTAGGTAGAACATATGGATGTGAAGACATCATTTATTCATGAGGATATTGAAGAAGAGATCTACATTAACCAACCATAAGGATTTGTAGTGGAGGGTGAGAAATAATTGGTATGCAAGTTAAACAAGTATATGTATGGCTTAAATCGGTCACTAAGGATGTGGTATCAAAAGTTTGATACATATATGCTGGGACTTGGATTCACAAGGAGAAAAGTGGATCACTGTGTGTATTTTAAATTAATTGGTGACCGTGTTATTTATTTGATATTGTATGTGGATGATAATGCTGTTGATTGGAAATGAGAGAGAAATTATTCAGGATGTGAAGACCCAATTGTCCTTTAAATTCAACATGAAGGATCTTGGTGCTACAAACTATATTTTGGGCATGGAAATTAAATGGGATTGGGCAAAGATGAAGCTCTGGTTAAACTAGAGAAGTATGTTGAGATGATATTGAAGAGGTTTAATATGCAAGATAATAAACTGATGAAGGTTCCTATTCTTGTAGGTGCAAAGTTATTTGTTGAACTGTATCCCAAGAAACATGAAGAGGAAGAGAAGATGTCCCATGTTCCATATGTGAGTGTAGTTAGTAGCTTGATGTATGCAATGGTCTATATCATATATTACACATGCACAGGGAGTATTGAGCATGTTTATTTCAAAAATAGGGAAGGAGCATTTGACAATGGTGAAGCGAGTTTTCAGGTATCTGCATGGTACTAGTGATTATGGTTTGTGCTACCAAGGAAGACTTGGATTTGATAGAGTGTTGGACATACATGGCTTTGTTGATGCAAATTGTGCTACAAATATGGATTAGAGAAGATATACAAGTGGTTATGTGTTTGACCTATTTCGGGGAGCAGTCAATTGGATGAGCAAGAGACACTTTGTAGTGGCACTTTCAACTGTAAACGATGAATACATGACAACCACTCACGCAAGCAAGGAAGCAATGTGGTTACAAAGGTTGTGTTCAAGTATGGGGTTGGTACAATGAGTTATAAAGACAGACTGTGACAACCAAAGTGCAATTCTCTTGTCAAATAATGTTGTTTATCATTCAAAGACAAAGCATATTGATGGTTAATATCACTTTATGAGGGATATGGTTGAAGACAAAAAAGTGTTGCTGGTAAAGGCGGACACTTTGAAGAATGTTGCAAATGCATTGACAAGGTCTATGAGCACATAGAAGTTTTATTAGTGTAGAGAAACAATGGGTGTTGCAGCCCTAAACCAATTACCATACAATCCTACAATGCCCCGTGTGGAAAGAAAACAAAAAGTGGGAGAATGTTGGGTATGTGTTATATTCTTTCCGTCACTAGTTGCATGTGCAGTTACATTGTGCCTAATGCAGTGGAGGGGGGGGGGGTCGTAGGGGGGGCAACCCCACCGATGGTTTTGTGCATGATCTTTTTTCCCATGATATTTTGTAGATCCAGTCAAGGGAACTATGGTTATGTTCTAATCCAAGGTTAATGGATTGGAGTTTATGAATGCTTCGACATGTATATACTGTATTGTAACATTAAAAGGAATATAATGAAAAATCAATTTGGTTTTCCTAGTTTTGGTTTCCAGGAGAAAATATCTATGTATATTTTTATGTTCTCACCATTGTATATTTTTTATATTTTTTAAGAATTCATTTGCAGGTAATTTCTATACAGGGTTAAAACCTACAGTTGAATATTTGGTAATCACACTTAAATTATCAACTAGAAGAATCATAGACTTGTGAAGTATTATGGAAAGTTTATGCAATATTCAAGTGTAAATAATAACTATGGAATCAAATCCATATTGTGTTCTTTCTAAAGAATAAAAGTTGTACAAGTAATGTGTAGTTATCTACAATAGAGCACTAGAACTATGAAGCATAAGTCTTCCAGGCATAAAATGTTTTATGGCTCCTTGGATGGCATTATAGAGCCCTATAACTCCCTTAAAAGTAAACAACATTATTGAGAACAAAGCGAGATAAATTTTCAATGCTATAGAAAGGAATTATACATTGAAATCTAAATTTAATGTTGGAAAATAAACATACTCTACAATGCACATAATCACTTCAACTAATCCCTTGCCAACCATAGTTTTATGGTATACTAGCAAACAAATCAATCACATTAACATAGATATTTTATCTACATAAATGAAAGCATACACAATGAATTCCACATGCAATGTAAAAGAATTCAAAGGTGCATTCATCAATAACCTCTCCAAGTGGGCCCTACTTGAAGAGGATTAATAAATCTTTTCTATACAACTTGAATTAACTTACAAGAATTGTAGTTTATTTCATCAAAACCTTAAGAATACAAAGTCTAATCTAAAAATCTCTAACCCTAGCTATAAGTGAATTCTAAAACCTATGATTCTATACCCTAACTAAGCTACATAATAGAATATTTATACTAAGAGAGTCCTATATTCTTGCTAAAGAATTCTAGGTTATGAACTATAGTTTTACCCTAATTTTTCCATTTCACTCCTAATTAGTTAAGGTGACTTGTTGAGGAACGAAATCTAGGGGTCTATGATCCTTCTTTGGCATAGAAAGAAGTGATATATTAGAGAGTTTAGTGCACCATTTTTACTCTTGATCTATTGTATTAAATGAGATATTAGATAGTGTGTGATTATCTCCCTCCTTCTCAAGCTAGAATAAGTGGTATGTTTGGAGAATTGATGGTTCCCTCTTCTCCCTAGTTCACTACTTTAAATGGGCTATTATATAGTATGTGTCCATATCCCCCCTTCTTAGGTTGGATCTATGGATCATGCCTTTGCAAGCCCAATATTTTTGTTGTTTAGATTGCTAGGGAAAGTTAATTAATGCACTAATATTCTACTAGTGAAGCATTGAATTAGAAAGAAAATGGTCTCTTAATTGTAGGCAAGATAAGTGTCAAAGGAAAAGCCAAGGTGAAAAACAAATAAAATAATTTTTTCCATAGCCTTAGGGGATATAGCTATAGAAAGAAAAGTATCAAAAATCGCACTAGACTCATTAACAATACAAAACTCAAACATTCTCAAATTACAATATCATAAGACACAACCAAAATGAACCATTGCCAACCATTAATCAACACATTATCATTAAGTATAAAATTTGTTACTTCAATATATATCAAGTTGAATAATGGATAATTTCAAGGTTTTGGGGGGTAATTATATGAAAGTAATGGTCTAATGTAGGAGTCCATCAACACCTAGGCCAAATTTTACTATTTATGATTAAGAGTCTATATACTCCATCTATCAAGGTTTAGTCTCATTGCTATTCTCATCTTAGTCATTGGCTTGCTTCTCTATACTCCTAAGCAGTTTAAAGTCATCGATTGTATTTGCTACACTTCAATGTGTGTCATTGGCCACCCCACCATCTATACTATGAAAATTATTTATGATATTTTATTGCTGTTCGTTTACCATCAAGGAGATTGCCATTTCCCACCCCTTGATTGCTTCCATTTATCATCATTCTCTCCAAGTTGATTCGCATCGTCAACTTTGGGGAAACAATCTCTTTGGTTTTTTAATATTGAAAACTCTCCCTTGCCTTGATGAGTCGGTTATCTTTCATGTATAAATTATTCATGTAAAAAATACTCTCAAGGAGCTAGCATGTTAATCTTGGTGGGACTAGAACTCTTATGGGGAGGATAAGAGTAACTCCTCCCTACCACCCAAGATATACTCACATGACAAAATATATATTTCCTTGTACCATCATATTGATTCATTTATTCACTGGGAAACCATAGAAGTCCTCATTAGCACACTTCAACTTAATATAATCTCTTTTGATAACATCTTGTAATGAGTCGTCGTCAACATTAGATGGTTTCAATCCCTAGCTTTTATTGATCTTGTGTATTAATATCCTTGAGTTTATTTTATCATATTGGTTATCATTTCCCTATCACACTCTGTGCTTCTCTTATAAGTTGTTTTATTTTGGATTTTGACCCTTGTTATAAATACACCATGAAAGTTATACATATTTTATTAGGTTAGTCTTTCCTTTTTTCTCTAAGTGAATGAAGTCTTTTGTCCATTACTCTTTTCCCTGATTATCCATCATTGTCTTAGTCCTATTTATTCCCATTTATAATCCTTATATCATACCTCAAGGAGGTGAGAAAAGGTTCCCTTATAGTTTAACTCAAGTGGATCTTCCCCTATCGACTTCATTAACCATATCCTAAGGGTTTTGTTTATAGGTCTTATGTTCCTTGATCCCAATTCCATTATTCATGGGTTACCTTGAACTAGGAAAATGAATTATTATTCCCCCTTGACTTAGCTGGTTCTGATGTGCTTGGATCTAACTCATCACACCATTGAGAATTGTACACCATGGTTAGTTTTAGTCTATTTGGTTGAATAATTTTGAGATGTGTAGCTCTATCCAACCATTTATGGATTACTTATGGGAAGCCACCCCTCCAATTTCTTCTTATTTTATTTTGGTTGTGTAGGTGATAATGATATACCTTTCCCCCGATCGAGATGAGAGATGAGGAGATGATGTGGGAACGGATCGTCGAGTGGAGTGGATGGCAGTGTCGACCTCCAAACATTCCCATAATAAAATAGGACGCAGGGGCGGCATGCAGATGGGACAGTGCCTCGAGGAACAGAGCTAACAGGGGAATGGGGGAAGAAACAACAGAAATCTGCGGCGACAGAATGATGAGATGTAGGACAGATAGTGGAAGAAAAATAAGAGAGGTGAGGGAAGTAAGGGTGGTCATTAAACATCGAAGGAGGAAGACAGCGGGAGTGCAGGATGAGCTGGTTTCATCTGAGGCGATGCAAAGGTCTGGGTATGTTTTCATAAAGGCAAATCCTGTAATTTTCTTAACATTAGGTAGTCTGATGGAAGAGGGGGGAGAGCTAGGAGTAGCAAAGAGAGGGAGAAGTATACCAGAGGGGGAAAAATCCTTTAGAGCTTACAGTAAGGAAGCGGAAGGTGGTTTGAAGGAAAATTCAGAGGAAGGATATGGAATGGGAAGGAGCCACGGAAATCAGGGTAGAGACCTGCTCGGTTTCTGTAAGGGCGATGATTAGGGGCAACTCGAGGAGGACAAAGAAACAATCTGGGAAATGGGGAAGACTATAAAGAGTAACCAATTGTCAGGGCTAAGGGGAGGATAGATTGAGAGCAGCCCGACCATCGGGAGAAATTGGAAAGGGGAGGGCCAATTCAGGGGATTGGGAACTCAAGAAATGGGTACAAAGGCAATGGCAGAGAATCTAACCTTTGTTGTTGGACATGATAAACAGAAGACTGTAAGTAGAAAAATGGCACAACCGGGACGGGGAAGGGGGTGTGATGGAAGAGGGTGGTCTAATCAACCCGACCACAAAAAAACTATAGCCTCAATGTCGGTCCCTCAAAGACGCAACCAAAGAACGATGAGGAAAATTGTCCAAGAGGTGGAAAGGGCATACCGAGAAGGCATAGACGAGGACATCCGCAGACTCATCAAGGAATTGGAAGAAAACGTAATGGAAGAGGACTCAGAGCCAAAAATGGAAGAGTGTGGGGATCTCATTCCAGACCCGGGTAACACCAGGGGATGAATGACTTTATATAAACAGGCCCTGCATGTTTATTGGGTGCTGAAACACCTACTAGCAAAGGCACTGGAGCAAGTTGCAGGAGAAATGGCGGAATTGGCCCAAGGCATGCCTAATATGAAGAAAGAAATGAAGAACCTTCAAATCACCATGATCATGCAGGATAGTAAGTTGGACGAAATCTAAAAATAGTTGAAGTAGCTTATTCGAGCATAACAAGCAAAGATGGTACCACCCGAGAGGGGGGAAGAATGACATTTTAATTCGTGCAGCGGTTTACCATGTTGGATTTCTGAGGATAGTATTTCATCCTTTTTGTTTGTTTTCATGACTACTGGGTATATGTTTAATAGTTTCTGCTGTGAAGTTTATTTAGCATGGATTGATAGACTTATTCATTTTTGTAACTGGATGTCTTATATTAATTTGAGGTGGCCAATAGACTCGATTTCCCATTTGGGCGGGTTGAGGCCATCAAAACAATGTATATGGCTTAACCTGGATTTATATGAATAGAAATAGAAAGGCACTACTTTGGCTTACAAAACAAAAATGATATACCTTTAGTTGTAGTTTCATAGATTTGTTTAGTTCAATTTAGTAATTGTTTTCAACCACATATGATGATCTTCCCTTCAATTATCTCTTTCCAAATCTTGGACCCCTTTATTGTTTACTAGGGCCTCAGTTGTTGTGATCCAACACCCTTCTAGGTGACATTGTCCCTTCCTGTATTCAAATCAAATGTGATATTGATCACACACACACACTTGGATGGGGTCCTCCTTGACCCTTATACTCATGATGTATTGTACTTTGGAATTTTTTTGCAATTCACTTTTGTCCCATGATGCCATGGTCACATTTTATATTGAGTCATGTTTTGTATGCCCTCCCCATTGACATTGAGGTTATATGCACACCTTAACCCACTGGCTAGTTGTTTGTAGGTAGGTCCTAAGAGTCCTTTGGGGGTCATATTCCCTCTCTGTCTGCTTTCACTCCTTTCTTTTGTGTTTATTTTCTTGCTATTTGAAAATAGAAATTTGGCATGTATTTTGACCATACAATGTGCTCTTGACCTCATACTTCAAAGGTTAACTATTATTAACCTATTTTTTCTCACTTTCTTTGTCATGGGTACTTTCAACTTTGTACACCAATTTGCTAGCTTTATTCATCATTCATTATATCCATCATCATATGAACTTTATTATGCCTCATTGATCCAAGTCCAACCATGAACTAACCAAAATTTCCATAGTAAAAAAAATCAACAAAGAAATGCACTATTACAATGCAAACAATCAACAAAAAACTATATTGTCATAATGCAAAAAATCTAACAAAAAATGCACTATAATATTGTAGAAAATCCACAAAAAAGTGTGATATGTATCCAAAAGTAAAATATAAATATTTTTATGACTCATTAATGCTTGTGCACCTCCCAAAGATGGTGTAGTGGCTAGAAGTGGACCTTATCAATTCATTATTTCCAAAAATAGTTTTTGATATAGTGTTTGCTAGTTGTAATTATCTCATGACTTCATTAACACAATGGGTTTGTGTTATGTAACTAGATCATAAAAAAAGAAAAAGAAAAGATAGATCAACGACTTGAAGATAAGCCTCTTCGAAGGGGAAACCTCCTTTTACATCACATAAATGAACAATTCTTGGATGATCCAAATGACAAGACCTCCTTGGTATACATAGGAGTCTAAAGGGTCACAATGTAATTAGGGCCTACATAACAATAATATTGTAAGGGCATAACAATAACAATATGGGGCTTCTATGGGCCATAATAATAACAATATGGGGCCTACATGGGGCACAAAGATAACAATATGGGGGCTACACCAGTATTATAAGGACCTAACATTTCCCTCTCCTTCAAAAAAATGTTGTCCTCAATGCTTGAATAGTTATGGATGTTTTTGTATAAAATTATCAGCCTCCAATGTGGAATCTTCAGTGGGTAAGTTCTTCCATTTAAGGAGATACTCTGAAAATGATTGATTCCATAACTATTGGGTTCTTTTTTCAGTGGCTGCTTTAGGATCCAATATGATTTTTCCTTCCTCATAAAGTTCCAACAATATGGTTTGAATTGGGAGATTATCACCGATAACCTTGTTTAAGCATGAGACATGGAAAATTGGGTGTACTCAGGAAGATGTAGACAACTCCAATTTGAATGCCATAGTACGAATCTTTTGCAACACCTTGTAAGGACCATAGTACTTTTGTGATAATTTATTATCCTTCTTAGCTTATTTGAGGAACATTTGTTTGTATGGTTATAGCCATAAAAATACCCAATTGCCTACATCAAGACTTCTTTCAATATGATGCTGATATGCTTGTTGTTTCATTTGATTATGAACGTGTAGAAATTCCCACCTGTAGATCACCTGGTAATGCAATGTACTAAGGAAAAACACTTGATCTACTTCTACAAAAAATTTAGCGGAAGCTTAATCGAACATGAGCAACATCAATAAGAAAACATATAACTGATAAGAAGGAATCAATCACACATAACATAGAAGAATTTACCCGGGGAAAGCCTCAGCCTAAAACCCCAACTCTATATTATCATACAAGTGGAAATATAGTCTGGATTACAAAAAGAATAAGCTCACAAGCTATCCTACTCTCTCTGCAATCCCTCCGCTGCTCATAGATAGTCAAAGGCCTCTCTCAAACCTTCTCCTCTGCCCTCCAAGCCTCCTATTTCTTTGCACAATTTTGATTGGGGTCCAGTGCAACCACTTGTGTGAATTGGCCTCTTCACACACTCACTAACCTCTGATCCAACTATGCAATCCTAAAGGAGATGAATCCTCATCCATGGATGAGCTTCCTTTATAGGAAAAATTTCATCCAACTGATAATACACTGTCCCTTTTCTGATCTCAACTGGGTCTCTGTCTAAACTGACATGCATGAGTTATCCCTGAGTGAATACTCATTTATCTAAAATATAGTAGTTACATGCATGCAAGCATTAACTAACTGAACTCTCATTAATTTAACAAACTGTTAAATTAATCTAATTGGACTTGAATCAGTTAACTGAGCCAACTAATTACAACTCAATATTACAACTCATCCTTATCTCTTTAACCGATGGATAAATTCCTCAATTAATAGATAAACTGTTGCATGTCCTCACATAGACTTCAAGTTTGATTTTCCTTAACTAATTAACTCAAGATGAATTAATTAATTAATTTAAAAACTGCTGTTAATATCAAATTCGAATTTTACTTCCTATTTTTAGTCCAGGGACTGACTAAAATAGGAATCCATCCTAAACTGCTAAAAATAGAATGTTATTTTTAACACTTCCATTTTTCATTCCCTGTTGCCCAATCCAGCACTGGTACTCAAACTGCTATTTTTAGCAGTGTTATTTTTATCACTTCTATTTTTAGCATTTTTTGTTGCCATTTTCAACACTCCCTCTCAACA
This sequence comes from Pinus taeda, assembly GCA_000404065.3. Classification (NCBI taxonomy): domain Eukaryota; kingdom Viridiplantae; phylum Streptophyta; class Pinopsida; order Pinales; family Pinaceae; genus Pinus; species Pinus taeda. Next base: position 246,133 of record APFE030720536.1, on the reverse strand, counting down.
AGAAAGGCTTCCTCTCGAACCTAATCTTGTACCTTTGAATGCTCTGCACGCAACACTTCTACCAAGTGTGGTTGCTCCAGCAACTCTCGGAACAAAAAAAACTCCCAACTGACCTCTCTGTTGGGCTAGAAACATACTCTGATGCTGAAGCTCTACCCACTGCTGACAAGTGCTCCCTCTCTGACCTCTGCACTACTGCAACATCGCCATGCATCTCGTACTGTTGCACACCTCTCTGTGCCATCCTGCACTGGTGCAACACACTTGTGCCTCTCGCATTGCTACAACTTGCTAGCTTTGTGCTATCTTGGGATTCCTACATTGTAGCTTTCTTTGCCACTCCATCCACATCTGTCTCTACCCAATTAGTCAGTCTTGCTACTCCTCATCGAGGCTCCTGTAGCAAAGTTGAATCAAAGAGTTTGGGTACCTCAAGGATCCTGCCCCTATTCCAGCCTTCTTGGGACGATCACTCCACATTGCCCCACCTCCTACCTGGAGGGATGGATGCATGTGATCCCTCTGCCCACTTGGCTTGAAATTCCCCCCTACTGGAGGTATCTACGTGTGTGGATGCCTCTACTCTGTCTCCTCTTGGCTTCCCCAGATGTGGCTGCTCCACAACCTCCTGAAGCTGCTTCACCAATCGTGGCTCCTCCACAATTGTCTGAGACTTCTTCTAGTGCTGCATGTTGAGAGGTAACGTACTCTCCCTCTCAACCACCAAGTATCTAACCTTTACCTTGCTCCTCAAGGCTTTGCATGCATCTTGTACCTCAAGTGCATACAAGTTCTTGGCTAGCACACCAATCTGTTTCCACTTTCCCTCCGTCACGAAATTTTCTGGAAAAAGAGCCGATTTTAAATCAGTAATATCTCCCTCATCCGAACTCTGATTCCGCTGATTTTTTTTTTTTTTTTTGAAATTGGGTCTTTTTCCACAAGGAATCCAAATATGCTATTTGTTTTTGAAAATTTTGTACATAAATTTTCATATCTTCTCTGTAAACTCTCAGCCCAAAACTCAAAACTTTGAAATCTCCTCTCAGTATACTGTTCTTCGCTTTGATCACCTTTGCTCCAATACCATGTAGAATTTTGTAGAATTTTTCTACAAATCAGTCAGCTCCGATACCATGTAGAAATTCCCACGTGTAGATCACCTGGTAATGCAATGTACTAAAGCAAAACACTTGATCTACTTCTATAAACAATTTAGCGGAAGCTTAATCGAACATGAGCAACATCAATAATAACACATATAACTGATAAGAAGGAATCAATCACACATAACGCAGAAGAATTTACCCGGGGAAAGTCTCAGACTAAAACCCCAACTCTATATTATCATACAAGTGGAAATATAGTTTAGATTACAAAAAGAATCATCTCACAAGCTATCCTATCTCTGCAATCCCTCTGCTGCTCATAGATAGTTAAAGGCTTCTCTCAAACCTTCTCCTTTGCCCTCCAAGCCTCCTATTTCTTTGCGCAATTTTGATTGGGGTCCAGTGCAGCCACTTGTGTGAATTGGCTTCTTCACACACTCACTAACCTCTGATCCAACTACACAATCCTGAAGGTGATAAATCCTCATCCATGGATGAGCTTCCTTTATAGGAAAAATTTCATCCAACTGATAGTTCACTATCCCTTTTCTGATCTCAACTAGGTCTCTGTCTGAACTGACATGCATGAGTTATCCATGAGTGAATACTTAGTTATCTGAAATACAGTAGTTACATGCATGCAAGCATTAACTAACTGAACTATCATTAATTTAACAAACTGTTAAATTGCTCTAACTGGACTTGACTTATAGAATTGAGGCTTCTGTGATCCATATCAAATTTATGAGAGATTCTTCAGCGTAAATCACATAGAGTTTCGTTTGTAGACGCGTTTCGAACCAACTAGTGTGGTTCATCGTCAGGACAAGTTAAGTGAGCCAACTAATTACAACTCAATATTACAACTCATCCTTATCTCTTTAACTGATGGATAAAATCCTCAATTAATAGATAAACTTTTGCATGTCCTCACATAGACTTCAAGTTTGATTTTCCTTAACTAATTAACTCAAGATGAATTAATTAATTAATTTACAAACTACTATTAATATCAAATTCGAATTTTACTTCCTATTTTTAGTCTAGGGACTGACTAAAATAGGAATCCATCCTGAACTGCTAAAAGTAGAATTCTATTTTTAGCACTTCCATTTTTCATTCCCTGTTGCCCATTCCAGCACTGGTACTCAAATTTCTATTTTTAGCAGTGCTATTTTTAACACTTCTATTTTTAGCATTTCTTGTTGCCATTTTCAACAGAATGAGAGTCAGGTTATCGTTTAAGAGTTGGAGAACATGTTGATGATTCTTGATGCGTTCTTCCACTGCTTGAACCTTAGACTTTTATCTTAAAGATGATATGATAGATGGTGGATGATATCCATAAAGCTCCATAAATGGGGTCATTTTTGCTGTGGTATGGAAGGAAATGTTATACCACCATTTTTCTAGAGGTAACGACCTGACCCATTGTGTTTGTTTATCATATACAAAGCAACAAATACATCCCTCCAAACATTTAGTCACTATCTCAGTTTGCTTGTTAGATTGAGGATGATAAGATGAGCTATGAGCTCTGAGCTAATTGAGTATAAAGACAAGAAAATAATTATGTCCAAAAATTTCTAGTGAAAATGGGATATATGTTATAATAATCTTTGGGTTTCCATGTAACTTTTGAACTATTTCCATAAAGGCAATAAAAACTATACTGGCTTTGAAAGGATGATATAGTGCACACAAATGTGCATACTTGGTAAGTCTATTAGCTACGACCATGATGACACTCTTTCCTTCAGACTTGGGTAAACACATGATAAAATACATTGAGACCTCCTCCCAATGCCAACTTGGAATGGATAAAGGTTGTAACAGAATTGGGGTCTTAATTGTCTCAACTTTATTTTTTTGGTGAACCAAAGATTCTACCATAAACTTCCGAAAATCATATGTAAGGCAATCCAATTTTTTTTCCTTCTTGACCTCACAGTTTTTAAAAACCATGAGTGCCCTCCTAAATGAGAGGTGTGCAATTCCTAAATAATATTTTGTTTGAGTTGGGAGCTATTACATAGATATAAGCTATCTTTGTACCATAATGAATCAATTTTTTAGATAAATGTATTAGATGTACTGGGATCTTGCTGCAAGTTTGTTGGAAAATGTAACTATGTTCTGTCTTAATTAATTTACTTGAGTCATCATGTAATGTATTTGTCAAAAGAATAAAATAATAATAATAATTATTATTATTCTGACTTATTAAAGCATGGGTTTCATGCTTGGGTCACCATGTTTTAGGTCAAAGTACCCATTGAGGACTTCTAAGATTTATTATAAGTCAATAGAGTCATTGTACTTTTAAAGATACCCTTATTGGGCTTTTGAATCATGTAAATAGGTTAAGTCTTGAGTCAAATGTAATTTATGTATCCTCCACACCAAGTCGGCCTAAGGACCCTGATTCGATCCACAAGAAGCCTATAAATACAAGCTAGTCGAATTCATTTGTAGCATCACATCTCACAAGAAGTTCGATATCTCTTGTAGTTGGGAAAGGTGTGAAGTCTGTTGTTAGGAAGCCAAAGTAAGTGTGAGTTTGGAGAAGTCTAAGGAGAAAGGAAAAATCGAAATTTTGGTGTCTCTCTCTCTGTCTCTGTTTCATGCTCTGGATTGGGAGATCGAAGTCTTCCAAGTTTCGCTGTTGCTGGAAGCTACCTGTTGTTGGAAGCTGCTACCTAGTCAAAGTTGCTGGAAGGGGTCAAAGATCTGGAAGGCTGACTTGGTGTGGTTGGAAGGTCTGGTATTGGTCTAGGGTGAAAAGTCTCAAAGAATAATATTGAAAGGAAGAATTATCTTGACTGGGTTTTCCCTTGGCATAGTGTCTATATCTCATGGCTCTTGTTTTGTGATCTTCATACACACATAATATGGTAATTTCTTGATGAAAGATAAGATAATAAAGAAGTAAAAGAAGCCATAACATTCACAAGTAATTATCAAGAAAGGAGAATCAAACCCTAATATAACAACTTTGATTTTCCAACAAACTTTTGAATGAGTGTCCACACCTCTTTGTCATTCTTCCATTCATTCCTTGCTTTAGTTATCCAATCAGGTTGGATAATAGAAATGGCACAAAGAAATGCTTCCACATCTTAATCCCTTCTTGAGAGCGCATCTATAACAACATTTTTCTTCCCTTTTTTGTAGTGATTTCAAAGTCATAACCCAACATATTTGTGAACCATTTTTGCTACTCTTCTAAAGATAACCTTTGTTCCAAAAAGTATTTAAGACAACCATGATCTATTTTTACCTTGAAGTGTCTTCCCATTAGGTAAGGGCACCATTGCTTCAGAACATGTATCATTCCTAACATTTCCTTCTCATAAATAGGTTTATGTAAATAATTTCCCTTGATTGGATGACTTTCAAAAGAAATGAGTCTTCCTTCTTGCTTTAAAACATCACCAATTCCATTTCTCGAGGCATCACATTCAACAATAAAGATTTTTGTGAAGCATGGTGTAGCTAATACCAAATCTTGGCACATTGTGTCTTTAATATGTTTAAAGGCCTTAGTTTCTTCTGGAGTCCACAAAAATGCATCTTTATTCAATAATGTTGTTAGAGGTGTTGTTATTATCCCATAATTCTTAAAAAACTTGCGATAATACCCCGTAAACCTGAGAAATCCTTGAAGATGCTTTAGGGTTGTGGGGATTTTCCATTCCTTGATGGTTTTAATTTTGTTAGAGTCTACCTTAACACCATCATGAGATACAATATGACCCAAATATTTCACCTCCTATACTCCAAAGAAAAATTTGAAGGGTTTTGCATACAATTGTTTCTCCTCCAATCGTTTAAGCACCCTGTCAACATGTTGAACATGATCTTTCCAAGACTTGTTGTAGATTAGTGTATCATCAAAAGTTACTAACGCACATTTTCTAAGAAATGGTTTGAAAGTGGAATTTATCAAACCTTGAAATGTGGAAGGTGCTTTGGTAAGGCTAAAAGGCATGACCAAAAATTCTAATGACCTTCATGAGTTCTAAATTTTGTTTTTAGAATGTCTTCTATCTTCATTCTAATTTGATGATATATGGAACAAAGATACAACTTGGTGAAGTAAATTGCTGCATGTAATTAATCCAATAATTCATCAGTGACAGGAATGGAAAATTTATCTTTAATAGTGAGCTTATTGAGCTCACTATAATCTGAACACATATGCCATGATCCATCCTTATTGTGAACCGATACTACCAGAGAAGAGAAAGAACTTTGGCTGTTGTGATGAGGTGATGGTTGGCATTGATGATGCAGTTGTTGGTGCAGTTGCTAGTTGTAGTGATTGATGGTTGGTATTGATGTCAACTTGGGCATATATTGGAGATGATTATGTTTCTTGTGGTTATGTTGCTTGGCTTGATAGTTGCAAAGTGTTTACATTGGTATTGGCATGACAAGTATTAGTATTACCATGGTATCTGCCTATGGTATTGGCTTGGAGATTACCATGGTACAGGGGTCCATAGTATTGGCTTAACCATGGTATCGACTTGGAGATTACCATGGTACAAGGATCCATCATATTGGCATAACATGGTATTGACTCGTGGTATTGACCTAAAGTTTACTATGGTACAAGTGTCCATGGTATTGGCATAACCATGGTATTTACCCGTGGTATTGAACTGGGGATTACCATGATATAGGGGTCCATGGTATTGATGTAACCATGGTATTAACCTGGAGTTTACTATGCTACATGTGTCCATGGTATTGGGATAACCATGGTATTTTCCAAAGGTATTGATTGGAGATTATTGATGATATTTTGACATATATTCTTGTGATTATTTTTTAGTGTGGTTGTGAATTGATTTGGTGAGTTGTGTGATTGAGGGAGTGAGTGAGTGCTATAGTTCCTTGCATTGATAATTGTACATCTATAGCTGAGTTTAGAGTGAATATCAGATTTTATTATTCAGATTAGAGATGTTGTTGGGTTGCTCATGATTGAGCAAGTTTGAGAACCCAATTAAAAAATGCATGAAACATGGTTCACATGGAGGTGTTGAAGGCATGATGCTTCATTATAGACAATGTGTAGATAAGTTCAGGGCCTTCTAGTAGACAAATCATAATAAGAAGCATATTTCTCCAAAGTCAAGTGGTGTTGGGTGAGGCTCGTTGGTTGTGGTGGCTTCCAATGAATGGTTGTTCGTAGAGTCGCCAAAGAAGAGACTTTCCAGCTGATATTGCTAGTAGTTTGTCTTAATAGCCGAGCCTTCTAGCTACTGGATGGTAGCTCCTCTATGTAATAATTTGTTCAACATAATAGAATATTTGAGCAACAACATTAACATGTGGTTTTTTTCCCTGGAGATGGTTTTCCACAAGAAAACTTTTGTGTCCTCTTATGTGCATGATTTCCTTGTTAATTCTTTGTGATGTTTTTATCTAGTGGTTTTTTATGCTTTGGTACATTGATTTCATGTTGGTTCCACAAGTTTAGTTGATGAATTACTAAATCACGTGCTTTGGTAAAAAGAATTAAAAATTAAATTATCATAATCACTACTTATTCACCCCTCCCCCCTCTCAGTAGTGAATCCATTTCCAACAATTGGTATTAGAGATGGGTTCTCTCAGTGAAGCTTGATCGCTTGAGAGCAGATCATGGGCCATGGAAAAGAATAAGAGGAAGTAGTCTCAAGAAAACAAGGAAGAGAAGTAAACAAGTGAGGAAAATTTCAAATTCAGAAGAACCCCTCTTCTTGTTGATAAAAAATAGTGAAGGTAAATGTTGCAATCATTTTGTATATGGTAGTACATTTTCTTGAAGTGATGATGATTTACATGAGTTTGATGGTTTATAAGATAATGATGATTCAATTTAGTTTGATGTTTTGGAGAGAAGTGGTAATAGCCCTTTTAAAAAGAATTCATATTTAAAAGATGAAGAGCCTTGAAAGATTGTAACCCTAGAAGTGGAAATTAGAAAGCTCAAGGTTGAAAATAAAAATAGCAGAAATTATTGTAAATACTTGATGAGTGGGAAAGTGTTTACAAAGAAGAAATAATTAAATAAAAAACCCAATTGGACGAAGCAATGGGAATTGAAGAAGGAATGAGAAAGCAATATGAAGAAAATGAAGATCAATGTCAAATTATGGAAGAAAAAGTGGATACATTGATAAATAATTCAAAAGAAAAATCCATGCATCTAAAGACTAGTCAAAATCCTCTAGATCCTAGCCTGCACAAACAAGAAACGAGTTTAGAAACAATATTTAAAAAAATAGTAGCAAAAGACGATTCCAAGAGTAAGAATAACAAGGAAGAAGCACATCAACAAAACTAGAAGTCAAAGAAGGCAAAATTTGTGTTAGACAGATCATTCACTTTCGATAAGATACTTCAATTGTCAAAAGCATGGGAATTTTGCTACAAAATGCAGAAGCATGCAACAGAAGAAGTAGTTGGATAAAAGGACATATCAAGAAAAATCATCCATGGCAAGGTATAACAATACATTTTATGGCATAAGGCTTTTGATTGCAGGAACTATGTAAAGACGAATAATTTTGAAGTTTTTCCTTTGTTTCTTGGACATATAAGGTGTTACTTGTGTGACAACATTAGCCATAAGGAAAAAGACTACAAAATGCCCATATGTTATAGGGAATTCACTCAAAAGGCAAAGATTACTCAAAGCAGATCACACGAGAGACCAAATAATGAAGTGCATGTCAAATATCAAACCAATAAAATATGGAAGAAAAAGCAGTAGCAAGTGACTCCCATCAAAAAATGAGGCCGACATGGTCTTAGGTGGAGCATATGGCAACATTCTGAATCTGAAAGAGAATCATTGATAATGCAACCATAGTAGGAGAAGAGCATGTGACAAATCTGCATGGAGGAGGTACCTGAACTCAAGGGAGTTTTATGAGTTTGGAAATTTTATTTGCTTATTTCTGGTGTTTATTTGGATCATTCAAATGTGATTGAATGCAACAGTTGTTTGAGGACATGAAGCCTAGATTCATGCTCAAGAGATATTTTTTATACAAGATGGTGTTATCCTGCATATGTTTCATGAATACAAATATAGTCATGATGAGAAGGTATATTTCATAGTTATGCTGTGAGTATTGCCTTGGTGATAGTTGACAAATAGGATGTGCATCATAATATTTGCACAAATTTATATTTGCATGACCTATTTGCTGATTTTATGCTTTACATGGTATACATGGAGCTGATTGTTAAATTTTCTACTATTGTTACTAATGATGTTAATGGTTATACTATGCTGTTGAGGATGTTGATGGAAAAAGTGTTGTTGCTCATGATCATGTTGCTGCCTTTATTTGAGAGTGATATTATTGGGGATTTTACTACTGCTATCTATTCTATATTGTTGTTGCTGATAGTCATAATATGGTGCTGCTATTATTGCCATGATATGGATGATGATGATTATGTTGTTTGTTTTGGTTGTGAGTGATGTTGCTATAGTTGGTGTTGTTGAGTTTATTGCTGCTATGATATGCTTCATTTGCTGCTTGAGAGATCCACATATTATACTGCTACTGAATATTAATCTCTTATCTCATTATGGAGATATGTATTTGTTGATGCTACATATAAGTTCATATACGGTGGTTGTTATGTTGCTGCTCTATGATGTTATGTCATTACTTTATCTTCATACTAGATCACATGTTGCTACTAGCTGCTATTGATGTTTTAGTCAAAAAGATCATGAGATGTTTATTGTCTTATCTACCTATGAGTTCACATATTGTTGTTGTTGCTGAAATTTTCAATCATGGCCTAAGTGTTGAGGATCAAATGTGTTTTGCTTCTCATCTCATTATTGATTTATAATGGAAAATATAATTCTTATATGAGGATCACATGCTTTGCAGAGGAGAAGGATCTATATGTTAACTGATGCTGCTAAGAGTTCTTACAAATGTCAAAGAAGTTCCATGGAAAATTACACATTTGGTGCTGCTTCTTTGGAATATGGCTGAAATGATGAATAATTTTAGGCTTATTGATGTTTTTCATTAATTTATGATATGCATATGATTGGTCTCCATTATAATTCTTGGTGAAAGGTTGAAATGAAGATCCATATATGTGAAATTGGTACCTCATGTCTTAGATTGTACAATGGTTATGTTGGTGCCTAGCAGGCATTGATGAGAGTTGTATTTGTTCACAACGTCTCATAATAGGTATGTACTCTCAATACCATAGCCATGCATTGTTCCTAAAAAGGCATGTAATTATTGTTATTCATATGAAGTTATATTTGAGTTAAGAACAAGAGTCAAAAGAGAGAGTCACAGGTCATGTCAAAAGTGTGTTGATGTGCATGCGATGAGAAGTGAGGAGTGTTATAGCCATGTTTAGGCTACTTGGTGTCATGTATTTCATTATTGTATGAGCTCTTGGAGTACTTGTGTATCCATGTATTGTCACATCCTTCTTATGAGTCATGGTTGGGTCATTTATATGTCTTTCATACATGAGAGACGATTCATAGTTCAACTAGTTAGAGGCTTTGTAAAGACTTGTATTATCATTCATTCAACCATGAATTATGCCTTTTTATCTTATTATTGATCATTGGGCCAAGTTGGTCAAAGAATTAATATATGAGGAGTAGCCTTTTTGCATATGAGAAAGAGGTGCTAGCAAAATCATAGGTAACATGTTCAGTAGTCTAAGAGAAGTTTTTGTAGACCCTTTATATGTTTAGGGTGATCTTGTTCAACTTAGCAACAGTTCTTAATTGGCTTGCATAAACTTTGTATTGCCATGATGTTGAGATTGATAGGGGAGTGCTTCCTTGATTGATACGTTGGCTTCCTTCACATGTTGGCATTTTTGAGTTTGTCCCTTTGCCATTGATGTCAAAGGGGGGGAAATATGCAGTTCAATTCTTCATGTGGTTGTTTGGATGGTTCAACTGGGGTTGCCATCAATGCTAAAGGGGGATATTGTTGGCATTGATGTTGTGATGAGGTGATAGTTGGAATTGATGATGCAGTTTTTGGTGCAGTTGCAAGTTGCAGTGATTGATGGTTGGAATTGATGTCAAGATAGGCATGTATTGTAGATGATTATGTTGCTTGGCTTGATAGTTGCAGGGTATTTACCATGGTATTGGCATGACAAGTATTAGTATTATCATGGTATCTGCCTATGGTATTGGCTTGGAGATTTCCATGGTACAAGGGTCCATGGTTTTGGCATAACCATGGTATTGACCTAGATATTACCATGCTACAGGCATCCATGGTATTGGCATAAAATGGTATTGACCCATGGTATTGACCTGGAGTTTACTATGGTACATGTGTCCATGGTATTTACCCGTGGTATTGACCTAGATATTACCATGGTACAGGGGTCCATGATATTGGCATAACCATAGTATTGACCTGGAATTTACTATGGTACAACTGTCCATGGTATTGGGATAACCGTGGTAATTTCCTAAGGTATTGATTGGATATTATTGATGATATTTTGAAATATATTCTTATGATTATATTTTAGTGTGTGTGTGTGTTGGAAATAATACTGAGGGGGGGGGGGGGGGGTGAATCAGTATTATCAAGTCAAATATTCCTTTTTCAAAACAAACCATATATGCTACTTTAGTTAATTAAACTTGTGTATATACGCAACTATGCAGAAGGAGACCCACGTATACAAAGCAAACTTTTAATTTACTTTATCTTTCTGATATTGATTGTTAATCTGTGTTTCAGAATCAAATAACCAGTAACCAGAAATAATAAAACAGAGTAGAAAGACAATCACACACAAGAACACAAGATATAAGGTGGAAACCCAATGTGGGTGAAAAGCACCTGCTGCAATTCATCTCTATCTACTTTTAAATTAGAAACTTATTTTACAATGTACTGGTGCAGTCCTTTACCAGTACGCAGGCTGCAACCTGTAGAGAGCTCCAACCCTCTCTCGTTCTCCAGCTTCTCCTGGAAGGGAGCTACAACCCCCTATAGCT
>APFE030720536.1:173583-234971 GCA_000404065.3 Pinus taeda | reverse complement strand
GATCCATGAACATCAATCAATCATCAAGAATTTCTCCATCAACCAATCTCCTTTTCACCAATTAGATCTGAATCAATTAGATACTTCTCTGACAGCTGTACCCAAAACACAGTACCAAAAACCACACACCAAAATATGAACCCAAAACACAACAGCAATAAACAGAAGCAGCTAGATCACAACTCAAAATATATATGCTATTTCAATAACCTGCAACATGCATGCATACGCTTCTATGTTTGGAACAACCTGCATATACGCTGTTTTTATTCACTGAACCAGCGTGTATATGCGCCTTCGCTTCACTGAACCTGCGTACATATCTATAAAGGATAATTCGCTCATTCAGATATTCAAACACTAATTAACCCAGATTATCAGTGTTATAGATCAAGCAAGCGCCACACATAACAGACCAAAATCATACAAAGATACTATCATTCAAGCTTAAAGATTATGACCCATCAATAGAACTTATCCTTCTCTTTGCGCTAAGGTTCCTCCTTCATTTAGATCCTGATCTGCACCATAACCCAATTACCAGTATTCCAGATCTAGCACTTTATCAGATATTCAATAATAATTCAGATGATCCTTTGCCACATGATCTCCTTCCTCTTTTATAGTCTTAGGCCTTCCACAATACCACGGTCCAAAACCATAATATACCAATACCATGGACCCAATACTTGGGATCAACACTTCTGACGAGGTACCATGGTCCAAAACCAGAGGTTCAAATACCAAGGACTAACTACCACGGACCAAAGGTAATTTCTCCAACATATACACGCTTTTGTAACGTCTATCCCACGTGTATACGCGTCTTCATCTAGATGAACCTGCGTATATGTCTTTTCCTTCATTCTGAAAGCCTGAACTGAGATCTGTTACCAAATAGAGTTGCCATCAAGGACAACACCTGTGCCATGGCTCCAAACCTGTGCCATAATGCCAACAGTGTGGATTAATTTGGTGAGTTTTGTGATTGATGGAGTGAGTGAGTGCTACAGTTCTTTGCATTGATAATTTTACATCTGTAGTTGAGTTTAGTGCATATAAGATTTATTATTTAGATTAGAGATGCTGTTGGGTTGCTCATGGTGAGCAAGTTTGAGAACCCAATTTGAAATTGCATGAAACATGGTTCAAATGGAGGTGTTGAAGGCATGAGGCTTCATTATAGACGATGTGTAGATAAGGTGGGGGCCTTCTAGCAGACATATTAGAATGAGAAACAAATTTCTCTAGAGTGCCATGGTGTTGGCTAGGCTCATTAGTTATGCTGGCTTCCAACAAATGGTTTTTCATAGAGTCGTAAGAGAAGAGAATTTCCAACTAATATTGCTAGTAGACTATCTTAGTAGTCATGTATTCTAGCTATTGGGTGGTAGCTCCTTTATGTAATAATTTGTTTAGCATAATAGAAGATTTGAGTAGCAACAACAACATGTGTGTTTTTTCCTTGGAGAGGGTTTTCCACCAGAAATATTTTGTGTCCCCTTATGTGCATGATTTCCTTGTTGATTCTTTATGATGTTTTTATATGGTGATTTTGTATGCTTTGATACATTGATTTCATGTTGGTTCCACAAGTTTTGGTAAAAATAATTAAAAATTAAATTATCACAATCACTGCTGATTCACCCCCTCTCTCAATAGTGAATCCATTTCCAACATTGGCTAGGTTGAATTATACCTGCCTCTAGCATTACCGCAACCATACGTTCAATTTCACTTGGTCATAGGGATATATGTAAGGTCTGATGTTTGGAGGAACACTTCCTAGAATCAAGTGAATAGCATGATCATGATCATGAATAGGTGGGAGATCTTTGGGAGTCTCTAATACCTTGGAATGATTGTCCAAGACTCTTTGGAGATATGGAGAAAGGGATGATTTTGATGTTTAAATCTCTAGCGAACATAAATTGTGCAACTACACCTCATTGTTCTTTCTTCAAAAACTTTGTCCTACCATTAGATTTCATTATATTCCCTAATATCCATGCGATTCCCCTTAATTCAATTTCCTTTCCTTCCTAGGAAAATTTCAAGAAAAGTTCTTGAAAATTAAAAGTTATCATCCCCAAAGATTCTAACCGTTGGACTTCTAATACAACATTAACACCACCCATTGGAATGGAAAACAATAGCCTATTCAATACATATTCCCCTATGGTTAGCTTGATATTATGTTACTTCCTGGAGAAATTTATAGTTCCTCCATTTGCAAGCATCACTTGACACTCTGGTGTTGGATATAGGGAACAATTCAATTCCTTGACTATCCTACAATGAACAAAATTATGGGCACTACCTGAATTAATCAACACTATTACCTTTTTCTTCTTGATATATCCTTCTATCTTGAGAGTTTTAAGAGTGGTAATTCCCACCAATTAATTACACGACATGGTAATATTCATTTCTTCTTTCTCTGAGGTTGGTTCATAGTGTATATCTTCTTCTTTTGATGTTTCTTGTTCCTTTTCTTCCTCCTTTTCACAATCTAAGTAAATATTTCCTCTCAGCACATTTATGACCTTTAGTGTATTTTCTATCACAACTGTAACAAATATCTTTTGCTCTTTTTTCCTCTAGTTGTTGTGGTGTCAAACTTGTAGGTTGTGGGAAGCTAAGAGCAATAATACTTCCATCTTTATAGCTGTGAGCGTTAGACCTCCTTATTGCCATAAATTTTCTTTCAACTTTTCTTGCCACCTTGAATGCATTTTCCAATGAATTAGGTTCCCAAAGGTGAACCTCATGTTGGATGTTATCCTTTAACTTCCCTATGAATAAATCAATCACATGCTCCTTTGGAATATTAGGTACCTTGATATTCAATATTTGGAAGTCCTCAATGTGCTTTGCTTCTCTTTGTATCTTCAAAATGTGCTACTAATTCCTTTGTAAAAATTTTCCAAGTGACAATTGATTTAGGAGAACAAAGCCATCAATACCACACAAACTGATTAGGTTCTAAATATAAAGATGCAAAGCGTACCTTTTGTGTGTGTGGCACATCATGTAGATCAACGAATTTCTCCACCTGTAGTATCCACGTTAATGGATCCTTGCCATTAGAATTCCTCATATCGATCTTTTGGAATGTTTTAGGCCTTTAATGCAAAGTTAGAGTCTCTAAAATCACAATTCACATCCTTTTCATTCTCAACATGATTTTCATGGCTACCTTATCACCATTAGGAAGAATTTCCTGTAGAAAATTTGTTAAACCTTTCTTAAAACCTTCCATGGCTGCTTTTATTTTTTCCTCTAAACCATCCATATTAACATTCATTGCTTCCAATTCTTCTTTAGTTTCTCTTTGTGAGAGTGAAAATCGCTGCACTTGGTCCCGTAATTTTGATATATCATGTTGCATTTCTTCTTCTTCATGCATCATAGTAGAGATTTCTAAGGGCTTAATGGGTTTAGATTTTTTTTTGTTTGGGAGCAATTTTGGACCAATTAGTGATATCTATGCTTCACTATGCCCTTTGAATCACTTCAAACTGATTTTTCAAAGAAAAGTAATACAAATTTAAAAGTACACACCTTTTAGAGCTTGATTTTGAGCTTGTTGATAGGCTAATCTTGAAACTATTGTTTCTCTATGATTTTAGCCTCCCAAGGTATGAAATTTTGTCTTGTGCTATCCTTATATGTCCTCTTTCCAATCCCACTAGTTATACATAGATTGGATTCTTCAAGATAAAGTTAGACCAAATCTCCTAAGATGACCTGCTTATGGACTTTTTCAAAAGAGTGAACTTGTACAGAATGCCACATGTCACTGTTTCAACCTTTGGCCCTGAAAATGGTGCCCAAGAAACTATATTTTGTGAAATTTCATTCACTTTTTACTAAATTCAATGTGGATGCCCAAAATGAAAGTTATTATTATTTTCTTCGAGACACTTGTTTGAGACATAATTCTAGAGCATACAAAAACCATAACTTCCTTCAACCATATCTCCAAGAATATAGTGAGCCAAGATCTAAAATTTTTGCCCAAAGTTCAACAAGATTTCAGATCCACGTGGTAGAAATTTTAGATTCTGAAGCCTCGCAGAAAAAAAAAGTTATAGCGAAAATTCCAATATGACTTGTTTGAAGCAACGAAACACTAGGATCCAAATCTTTGATCCCAAATGTTATGTAACCAAATCACAAAAACAAAGAAAATATGGATCAATGAATTGAAAATGAGCCTCTTTGAGGGGGAAAACTCCTTTTACATCACATAAATAAACAATTCTTGGATGATCCAAAAGACAAGACCTCCTTGGTATATATATAGGAATCTAAAGGGTCATAATATAATCAGGGCCTACACAACAATAATAATGTAAGGGCACAAAAATCACAATAGTGGGCTTCTATGGGGCACAACAATAAAAATATGGGGGCTACATGGGGCACAACAATAAAAATATGGGGGCTACATGGGGCACAACAATAAAAATATGGGGGCTACATGGGGCACAACAATAACAATATGGGGGCTACACTAGTAAGGGACCTAACAATTGTTCATATTAAAGCTAGCTCTAAAAGAATTCCATTGTTTCTCCTATAAATAAAGTCATAGAGGTCACCCATTATAGATATAATCCATTGCAAAATTATGCTACCTAAATTCCTCCAAAAGAGCAGAGTACCCTTAACCAACATATTTTTAGCATTCAAGACTAGTCATTCTACACTAAAAGCTTGGAATGGAGCATATAAGGAGGTAGAGGACACTCCCTAAAGGTAATTTTGGAGCCCACCTTCTTTAACTATCTTAAGGTGCTTTATTATAAGTTTCTCTTGCTTTCATTCATTTTTTTTCTCTTTAGATCTAAGAGGAATTGATAACCTATCAAGATTACTTGGGTGAGGCCCAGGTTCAAGCTAATTGGCTGCTACTATAACATCTAGGTTAGTGCCCATGGCCCACAAGTGAACATGTGGCAAGAAACCCATGACATAGTAAGAGTCGAGGCATTTTGATCCATCTCTTATATGCTTTATTTGCATAATATGCTTTAATAAATATGCGGTGCACATTGCTAGTTTATTTACTTTCTTTTTCATAAGATGGATTAATGAAAAAAATACTTGCATAAATGTTTAGTTTATTTCCATTATGTCTGCTACTTAATAAATATAACCATTAAGTAGGTCCTTTTGGTACATATTTGATAATAAAACACCTTTGGATACTATACACATTATACTTATTCAACATTGTTCACATCCTTGTTCCAACATGACACTTCAACATTTTCCTAGTAGTGACAACCAAAAGTCATTACAAAAGGTAGATCCATATGATAATGGTTAGACTAGTCATTCAAATTTCCACCATAGTGCCATTCTCTAGGTAGCTACACTTCTCCTTGCAGTGCAACACTCAACATTGTATGCCATGTTTTATAATATTCTGCCCCACACCCCCCCGCCCCCTCCTTATAGACATACGTAAACTAGGAGGAATTAATAGGGAACATAGGATGTATCTCTACCTCATGACTTTGTAGTCCTAAAGAAATCCATTAAATTTTGTTAGAGTAGTTACATATTCTAGCCTTTGAGTTGGGTGCATTGCACTATTTATGATTTATTTCATCCTTTGAGTTGTGTGCATCTACAATATTTATATTTTCTTTTGGGATTTGAGAATCATAACACTTAGTTCATTATTTCTTTTAGTTAGGTGGTTGATTGAAGTGAATCCTTTGTTAAACAATAAAAATGTCTTTGGCTAGATGAATAAAATTAAGAGATATTTAATGATCTCTTCTATTTTTTGTTTTCTAGATAGATAAATGAGATTGCTTCTCTCTAGTTGAGTCTTATTTAATAAGATTTCAAGCAACTTGTACTTTATTAGAAGAGCACCCTTTTGAATCCTATCATAGGTTTCAATGTCTATTTTCTCCATACTAAGCCAATCTTTCTTTGTAACTTGGATTGCAAATTTGAGAAATAAAAGAACAAGGAACAATCCTTTTGGTTGGAATTTTCACCTTCATGAATATTTTTAAAGTATATCATGTGTTTAATGTGTTAGTGGTGTGATATTTTACTACTCTAGCTTCGTATTATCTTTTTATTTATTTTACATATTGAAAACATACACATGTACATAATTTTTGCATAATAGAGTGCAATCTCATTGTATTTCAATATCATTATCCCAAAAACACATAATTGAGATTTATTATGATGAGTTGTCCAATGGGATATAAATGAATAGGCATATTAATTTTTTATTATAGAAATGATTTTCCACTTATGCAAATAATAAAGTGACAATGCCAACCATAAAAAATCACAAGGGAGGAAACAAAGATATATCTTCTAAAAAATTTGAGAATGAATATATAAGCGAGAGAGAATATAAATATATATGTGTAAATTTTGTTGATAAAGTTAGTGGATCATTAATGAATGGGATCAACAGATGAAAATCAATTTGGGGTCCTTTGAATCTAGTTTTTTGATGTTCTCGATCCTTGGACCTGTGGGTTATGGGCCACGATAAGGATGGTAATAAGTCTATTGCAACAATAACTCGACATCTTCACCAATAAAACCCCAATGCAATGGAGTACCTTCTCCACCTCTCCATAGTAGTCACATCACTTCTCTTCTCCGCGTAGTATTTCAGTCCTTTCTCCATGTCTATGTAGACTTTGCCTCATGTGATCTCCGCAGTTCCACTCCAGGTTTATAAGCGTGCGTAGAGCGCCAACCTCAAAATGGAAACTCCAATAATGATGGTTTGAGTAACTTCCTCTGAACATTCACACACAAAATAAATATGTAACAATGTCAAATTTGTAACTCTCGTCACTCAACACCAACACAGGTATATGATTTCACATTCTCACTACTTTCGATCATCCAGGTAACTCACACAAAGATTAACATATAAACCATAATAATTATCCACACATAAAATACACAAATCTCATTAATATATCGAGTTGGAATTACACATAGGGCCACTCTAGGCTTGGCCAAATGCCTAAAGGCTACAATTTATAAGGGATTCCTTACAAATGACCAAAGGCTATAATTTATAACAAAAAATGTAATGAGGATAAGGTCACTAAAAGGATCCAAACTGATCCCTAAAATTTCTCACGATCCGTGGAAACTCGGATATCACAAAAAATAACCTTAATTAATTCGAGGAAATCTCATCCTCATGGCCATGTTTGCCTTCTAGAAGATCTTTTTTTGTTGATATCTCGAAAGATGGGTCTATGCTACTCCCAAGGCACACAAATTTTATGACTTCCTGGTCATATGTTTCCTAGGATTCTCGTAATAACTTTAATTCATGAGCTGCAAAAATACCTCCTATGCAGTAGCAAGGCTCTCCTTCTTGCTATATGATAACTCACTCCTCTAAGCTTAGTTTTCTGGCATTTTCCTAGTTCTCTCCTCTGGAACCTTATGAACACTTCTTACTCTACGTTGCTACAATTTTTCTCATCTTTCTCTGCTTTCACTTGCACAATCACAAAGAAAACAATTTACTTGCAAAATCACAAAGAAAACAATTTTCTTACCAGATATCTAGCAAACTTGTACCTCCTTCTGTTGCTCCTTGAATCTTCGTGTTCTCCACTTCTTCTTCAAGCAGGAAATCTTTCCTTGCTTTGATAACACCTTATGAAAACCAATGTTGGGGTCCTTCGAATCTAGTTTTTTGATGTTCTCAATCCTTGGACCTGTGGGTTATGGGCCCACAATATGGACTATAATAAGTTTGATGCAACAACAACTCAACATATTCACCAATACAACCCCAATGTAATGGAGTCCCTTCTCCATCTCTCCACATCATTTACGTCGCTGCTCTTCTCTGTGCAATATTCCACTCCTTTCTCCATGTGTGCACAAGCTTCACCTCATTTGATCTACACAATTCCACTCCAAGTTTATTGGCCTGTGCAATCTGTCAACCGCAATATGGTGGCTCCAATAATGATGGTTCCAATAACTTCCTCTCAACATTTACACAAAAATGAAATCTGTAACAATGTCAAATATGAAACTCTCATCACTCAACACTCACACAAAAATGAAATCTATAACAATGTCAAATATGAAACTCTCCTCACTCAACACTCACACAGGTATATGATTTCATGTTCTCACTACTATCGATCGAACACTTAACTTTCACAAAAATTAAAGCACAATATTTTTCCACACATAAAGTACATGGATTTCATTAATATATAAAGCTTGATTTACACAAAGGGTTTACATTATGAAGGGCTCCGTTATTGACGCCTAAAGGATACAATTTATAAAAGAAAACATATTGACGATCATATCACTAAAATGATTCGATATGATCCCTAAATTTTCTTATGATCCCTGAAAACTAGAATATCACAGCAAATAAATTCAATGAATTCAAGGAAATCTCATCCTCATGGCCACCTCTACCTTCTAGAAGGTTGTTTTTGTTGATATACCAAAATATGGGTCGATGCTCCTGCATCATCAAGGCCCTCCAAAAACTCACTATGGTTCACATATTACTCATGCAGAACATATGAAGGCTGACATATTAAAGGGAAGAAGAAACACCACCCCCAAACTCTCCTAAAACCTTCAAATGAATAAAATGAAATATGATTTTGGAGGTGATGTTAAAGTACACACGCAAGTAGTGAAATCAAGCTATTTTTTAATACACAACATTCTTTAAACAAGTTAAACATTGTCCATCAAAACCTAGAAGGATCAACAAATACATGGAAGGAGAGATAGACTAGTAAAAATCCCAAATTTAACCAATTCACAAATGTAATAACCTAAAGAGCTAATTTATCTCAAGACAAATTATATAATGTCAAACTTATACACCTATTCTAAGAAGACATACAAAATGAGGAGTATATAAGAAGGTTTAAAGTAGTGGATTCCAATGCTACTAGACTACCTCTTAACCTAGTATGTGACACCTATGTAACATGCCCAATTTGGGAAGCATAGCTTGTGGGGGTACTTGAATAAGTTTTTCCTCATATACCAATCAAGTTTGTCAAGGATGAAAATCTAATAATATAATTCATAAACAATTTCATGTACAAAATTTATATACTTATAGAGATGAAGAATTAAATGAGAAAGACAAAGACATAGATAAACAACATAGAAACCTACATGAATAGTTTTTATTTATTTATTTTATTATCTTCTAAGTTGGTTGTAGAAGAGTGATTCACCTCCCACATATAGGTGTTTGTTGTAAATGCTAATTCCGAAGGTGAACGAAAGCTATTGGGCTCCATTTCTCATTGAATTCAACCCACAATAGTCTTAACTAAGCCAAATCTCACAGTAGAGGTTCTCCAAGCACCTCATTGGTGTGTAATCAACCATATAACTCTTCCTCTCATCTAAAGACCACACTAGCTTGAACATTTCCATTTAATTATTTTTTGGTATGAGTGAAGGTTTCTTTGAGTGAGGAATTATATATCCCCTACCACATTAACATAGTACAAATTACGTTTTCTCAACCTTGTTGGCTAAACATGTCCTCCATGAGGTCTAAATATGGATCTTCACCAAGAGAACTTGTGAATTTCACTAATTCATTATGGCCATAGGTCTTGTGTTCTTTTACTTCCTTGTTGTAATGAAGTACATAGACTTAACATACTTGGATTTTACATAGCATATAAGTGCCATAGTTAAGATTTTTTTTTATAATAATTAAAGATAACATAAATTATATTACCACAATAAAAAAGTTACAAAATGACATAGTTATTAGTGATTGTTAATATTTAGTATGATGATCTAAAGGGAGATTTATGCATGTGATGAACATTTCATATCATCTATATTGCAACATCTAGATGAAAACTTGTTGATTTATTTGTTAAAGTACACTTTCCATTTTAGGTCATTTCTACCCTTATTATTTGCTTTCATCTAATTTTAGTCCAACCAAGCATAGAATTGAGGCATGTTAGAGTTATATATCACCAATAATTTCTTTGCATCATTCAATAGATCAAACCAAAATGATTACTTGCATTGATATAAGGAATATGATTCATGACTCTTCTTCTCCTTCTAAGAAGAGTCTTCTTGTAAAGAGACTAATGGGAAGGAAGTCTACTCTGGAGTCATAACTGTATCAAGTCTTAGTTACATCTAGATAGAGATGGAACAAAGCTATAATGTAGGTTCCATTAACGTATTTCTAGGGTCCACCCAGTGGTGATCTATCTTCAAATATTTCCACTAGAAAAGCTTCATATTTTACCCTTAGGTAATTTGTACAGACTTTGCCTTTAGACACAATGATGCCATTTTTCCATAGTTAAAACAAAGTTTGCAAAAAGAGGTGATTTCTTTTTAATCTAGATAGTTTGTTTAGATTCAATCTCTTCCTTTTAACATAATTTGGTTCGAAAAGGATCTACATGAAAAAATTGAAATTCAAATTGGGTGCAAGTATTAGAAATGTAGTTACTAGGTTTTGGAGTCTTCACAAAGAACTTATTGAAAGCATTACCAATGGCTTAAAGAGTTTGGTAACCCAAATTTTCCTAGGGTTGTGTTAGCTGCCCAAAAACTCCCCTTCCATTTCTCTATGGTATAGATTGGATCATTATATTGTTTTTCATCCATCTTGATGCTTTAAGAGTGGAAAAAGTGGAGGAAATCAACCCTCAGGACCATTTTTACTGGTGGGACCTAGTTTAGAAAATTGGGGTTTGAAACCTTCCGAGAGTGTTTTGAGGCATTAAACATCATGTTTTGGGGGTAAAATTTTGCCACTTTAGCACGAGGCCTTTTTTTCCTATTCTACACACAAATACCTTTCCAAAGATGCAAGAATCACATCAATAAGTCCATATGCAAAAGTCATACCACTCAGAAGTTGAGCTTCCTATTGTCACCACCATAATTCGAGAGGATGACACATCAACCCCCATAATTCATGGAAAAAGGGCTATCTATGTGATTATGATGTAGAAGACTATAGAAGAGTATATATTGTAACTCTAGTTAAGATTTGAGGTAGTCAAACCTAACCACTAGTAGGCTATCAAACCGTGTAATAACAAGGCCACTTGGAGGAAAAAGGGTTCCATTCTTTCAAGTGAATTTGTTCCATAGCTGAGAGAAGTATCTGAGAGGGATATGAGATAAATCCCAAGAGAGGATTTTTGCATTATAGTAGCCACAAACCACAAGGCATACTTCTTGTACTCACAAACATTTTCTATTAAGAGAAGAGAGCAGAGTGACCTCACCTTTTGATCTAAAATGGAGCAGATTAGTAATGCTGTGCTAATTCCCCATTCTGAATAAAACCCAAGATGCTTATTAGCAAAGAACATCAAAATGCAACACACAAAATATCAGCAAAGAACATCAAAATTCAACACACAAAATATCAGCAAAGAACATCAAAATGCAACACACAACACAAATATTTGATGAGAAGTTCACCCTTCCTAGGCTACGTCTCCTTGGTCCAGCTTCCAATGCTTGGGCCTCTCTATTATGCTCAAATTACAACAAAAGTGTGTTTACAATGCTCAAATGCCTCTGAAACTTGTCTCAATCAGTTCAAAATACTCAAAAATGTCTATCTAGCCTCTTTTTACATCCCCTTTGGATAAGAACTGAGAAAGTTATGACTTCTCGTAGTTCTCCCACTATTTGTTCCACAAATTGCTCCAAAATCGACATAATCCCACAAATTTGCTCCAAAATACACCGAGTGAGAATTTGGCCACGTCACGATCCAAAACCTATCGGCTGTATCACAAATCACAATCGGCAAGTGCTGCCGGCTCTTATGGTTTGTGAATAGAAACAAGTGATTTGCAATTGCAATATTGTAGACCCGACGGGATATTAAATTGTAACCTATAAAATATTGTGTCTAGGGGCTTATCACTCATCGCAATCGAAAATCAGTGTGGGAACATAATTGACAGTATGGAGGACCCACTAGGACATTAAACTGCAACACATAAAAGTATCACGTCTGGGCAGTCTATCACAATCAGAACTTTATCGGTGGTAAGATAAATATCAGCGGGGTTTTGGTGCGATATGCGATTGCGATTATCACAAATCACAACCCAACCTGCCGGCGCCGATTCTTAACTCGCATCCTCTGTTTTTCGCCGATATGAGATATGCAGGACCCAGTGGCAACCTGCCACTTGGCACTTCCCCATTCGCTAGGACCTTTGCCATGTCATCCAATCTTGCTATGTGTCCAAGTCAAACCTAGACTTTGACTTGCTCTAACTTCTGCATATGAGCTCCAATTTGAGTGTCGTTCACACCATTGGATTCAAAATAACAAGCTCTTCGATTTGAAGCTAAGTTTGACAAAATTCTAACGCTTAGATTTTTTGAGCATAAACTTGAGCACTTGATCACTCCTCCCCACTGGAAGCCTTTTGGATCCCAAAAGATTATATTAAATTATTGAACAAATGAGGGTACTGTTCCCTCACCTTCCCCTCTTCAATCCATTTGGCCTTTGATGGATTTGTACCTTTGAGACCCAGTCGAAGATAATCAAAATTTCCCCTCTTTGATGACCTCGTTCTTCTGTCAAGTATGGTGTCTTGCTGAATCTCATTAAGAAATTTAGGAGAAAAATCTTCAATTGTTGGAATTTGTATACTTTCTCCTTGATCTTCAATCAAAGGAGGCTCATACAATCTCAAATTTTCAACATTAACAACGGAATAAATTTGCATATATGCAGGCAAATCAATCTTGAAAGCATTATTACCAATCTTTTCTAGAATTTTAAATGGACCATAATGGATCGGTTCCAGTTTTTTACCTTCACCTTGAAGCCTTTCCTTTCTAATGTATAGCCAAAATTGATCACCTACTTGAAACTGATGATCCACATGATGCTTATCACGCCTTGACTTATACTTGCCCTGACTCTTTTCTAGTTGTTCTTGTACTGTTTGGTGAATCAACTAAATTTGCTCAATGAATTTCTTTGCTCTGTCTATGTTGCTATGTCCATCTAAAACTACATCTTTCTCAAATATGAAATCCAAAGGCAATTTAGGAAAATAACCAAGACATGCCTCAAAGGGTGAAGTTAGAGTAGAAGAGTGTTTTTCTCGGTTGTAAACATGATGAATATAATGCAATTGTTCATCCCACAACTTAGGATGTTTGTTATAATATCCTCTTAGCAAACGAATAACTATTTTGTTCACCACTTCAGTTTGACCATTTGTTTGTGGATGGAAGGCTGTACTTTTCTTCAACTTGGTGTCCATTAAGTTCCATAAACTTGACCAAAAATTCCCAACAAATCGGGAATCATGATCACTTACAATAGAAGTAGGTAATCTAAAATGAACCCATACATTTTGAAAGAAAATTTGAGCTGTTTGTTCAACTGTAATTTGTTTTTTACAAGGCATTAATATGCACATCTTGCTAAACCTATCCACAAATACATACAAATAATCATGAACTTTTATTGATAAAGGAATGCCTCCTACAAAATCCATAGAAACACTCTCCCATGGACGTGAAGGTACTGGAAGTGGTGTGTACAATCATAGTTTCCTATTATTAGGCTTACTGATTGCACACAATGAACAACCTTTGATAAAATGTGATACACTTTCAAGCATACGAGACCAGTGAAAATACCTCTGAAGATTTTCCACTGGTTTACTTACACCGGAATGTCCAGTAATAAGAGAGGTGTGCGCTACCCTTGTGACATTTACTCTCTCTCCCCGTGGAACACAAAGTTTTCCCAAATGATATAACAGATTATCATGTACATGGTAGTCTAATTCCTCAACTTGGTGGCCTTAACTCAAGTTTGAATATACATCTTGAAAGTCAACATCATTTTCGTATTGTTCAACATAACTTTCAAGCAAAACATAATTATTCTAGAGTAAAATGGCTACATTAACAAATGGTCTATAAAGCATATCAACAACTTTGTTATAAATACCTTTCTTGTACCTAATTACCAAGTGGAATTACTGTAAAAATCCCATCCAACAAAAGTACCTTGATTGCTGCAATTTTGTTTGAGATTGTAGATATTGCAAAGGTTAATGATTGGTGTGAATAATGGTTTCTTTACCCATCAAGTAATGCTTCCATTTCTTCACACTTTGCACCAATGCATAAAGCTCTTTATCATATGTAGGATAGTTAATAACAACACCATTAAAAATCTCAGAACGAAATGAAATGGGCTTAACATGCTGTAAAAGAATTTCATCCATGGTGTAGACACTCGCATCTATTTGTATTTCAAATGGTTGTTTCAAATCTAGCAATGATAAAACTTGGGCTGGACTGATATTATGTTTTAAAGCATCAAATGATTTTTGTTGTTTGCCTCCCCACTGGAAGACAACCTTGACGCTGGTCAAAGCATGTAGTGGAGTTGCTATGGAAGAAAAATTAGCAATGAACTTCCTCCAATACCACGCTGCTCTTAGAAAACTCCTTACTTCTATGACTGATTTGGGCATTGGCCAATTCACAATGACCGAAACTTTAGATGGGTCAATCTTCAACTCATCTCCTCGAACTATGTGGCCCAAATACACTAAGGAAGTTTTCCCGAATTCACATTTAGAAATCTTCAGAAATAACTATTCTCTTTTCAAGACATCCAACACTTTCCTCACATGCTTGACATGCTCTTCTCGTGATTTGATGAATACTAAAATATCATCTAAAGAGAAAATTACAAACTCATCAAGAAAGAATATTGCAACATCATTCATAACTCTCATCAATGTAGCTGGAGCATTGCGAAGAATGAAAGGCATAACTAACCACTCAAATAATCCCTATTTGGTTTTAAAAGCAGTCTTCCAAATATCCTCCTCAGCTATTCTAACTTGATGGTATCCACTTCTCAAGTCTAATTTAGTGAAATATTTTGCATTCTTCAATTGATCTAGCAAATCATCTATTTTGGGCAGTGGGTATCGATTCTTTATGGTAATTTTATTCAAAGCTCGATAATCTACACACATGCGCCAGGTTCCATCTTTCTTGGGTACCAAAACAATTGGTGAACCACATGGCGAAGTAAAGGGATGAATTACACCTTTATCTAACAATTCCTGGACTTGTTTTTTAATTTCTAAACTTTCCAGAATTGACATTCGATACATACCGATGTTTGGGAGTGGACAGTCTTGTTGTAGCTAAATTTCATGCTGAATTCCCCTTTTTGGTGGCAATCCCTTTGGTTCTTGAAACAATCTCCATATTGATTGACCACATCAAGCAATTCAAATTTCAGCTTCATGTCACAACTTGCAAAGGATTCACGCTCTATGTCATTGTTCTGCTTGATCATAAGGAGCATGAGATTCTTGCTGGAATTGACGAGTTGCTTCATTTGCCCTACCCTTGCTAAAGACAGATTAAGCTTCCTACGATGGGCTCTCACAATATACTCCACTCCATCCTTTAACAAATGATATTTATTCTCAAATCTATAGAAAACGACCTTCCTATCATACAGATACGGGCTTCCCAATAAAATTCCAAAAATATCCAGTGGCACTACATCTAATTCGACTTCATCAACGGAATTGGTAGTAATTGAAAACCTGAAAATGCATTTCCATGTGACCTGAAGATTTGCATCCTTGGTTATCCAACCCAACAGATATGATTTATGATCAGGCATGGTTTCTAGATTCAACTTCTTGACCAAGTCTGTAGAAATTAAATTTTCCTAAGATCCACTGTCAAACAACGTATCAATCTTGGTGTGTTTGGAAATAACTTTGATATGGAACAAATCAATTCTATTTTTCTCATTTGAAGCGTTATTGGAGTTCTTTGTTGTGCTGGTGCTTGCCACAACTTTTCCTTTAGTGACTATGGTTGTAATCTTTGCTTCATCACCTAAGTCGGAACCCAAGTCTTGTTGTACAACAACGTTTGTCTTCTGTTTCCCTTTATTGTTAGATTTCTTTGGTTGTAATTCTGGATGAAGCTTCCAGTAATGCACTTCATCATGGCCCTCTTTGGAACAATTCTTGAACACGGGTTTCTCCCCTTCTTTCTTAACAAAAGCATTTTTCTTCTTCTTTCCTTTTAATTTCTTCCCTTTTTCATCACTCTGGAATGGCTTCTTCTTACCTTCTTCTTGTACATTTTTCCCTCTTTCTTTGAGGTGTATAGCTTGAACACAGACCTCATCAAGATTCGTGGGATTAAACATAGGAATGGTATGTCGAAGATAGCCATGCAAACCTCCTATATATTTTAGCAAAGTATCTTGTGACTGCAAGTCTAGTCCTAGCATAAGAGCTTTTCTCCTAAACTCTTGAGTATACTCTTGCACATTTTTACCTTTTAACTATTTGAAAATTTTCCAATTCATGATAGATTTTTGCATATGGTTTAAAGGAGAATTGTCTTTTTATAGCGGCAATGAAATCAAACCAAGTAATAGAGATCTTACCATGTTTTTTGATATCATCTTGAGTCCTTGCTTCCCACCAAATGAGTGCTGCATCCTCCATTCTCAAGGAAGCCAACTGAATCTTGATATCATCCTCTTGAAGGTTCTGAATTCTACAATACACCTCCAACTAACGAATCCATTTATCCAACTTCTCTGCATTCACTTCACCATTGTACATAGGCAACTCGAATTTAACATCAAGCTTTAGAAAAGGTCATTTACTAGTTCCTTTTACAGAGTGATGATGAGTATGAGTATGGGTTGTCGTAGTGGAAGAGGGTGAAAATGCTTGTGAGGTAGAAGATGAATAATATGGTGGAGAGGGTGGAGGTTTGTTTCCATTCCCATTGCCTCCTTTTCAATTACCTCTTCCCAAAGAGTCTTCTCCTTGTAACCTACTATTCCTCTCTTCAAAATGGATCTTCACCATCTTTGTCATATCAAAGAAATCCTTTCTGAAGGTCTTCTCATCTTCTATCATGTTTGTAGGTTCTCCTTCATGAGACACGATCTCTAAAAACTCAACTGCAACTTCTATAACTTGAGGATGTACTAGTGTAGAAAACTTTGGCAACCTTTCTCTTCTTCCCCTTGAGCCAACTATAGGGCTTTCAATCAGCATGACATAAACTTGCAAACAATTAAATCCTTGTTTCACAAAGCAAATCTAGTAAGCAAAAACCAGTGCTCTGATACCAACTTGATCTGAAATGGAGAAGATTAGTAATGTTGTGCTAATTCCCCATTCTGAATAAAACCCAAGATGCTTCTCATTTTCTTATCAAGTGCTTAAGGATTCAATATTTTTTCTTAATTAACTGATTCCCATGAGAGTTTCTTATGTAAATGTTAGAAAACAATTTAACATAAAACATATGCTGAACAATAGTAAAATATCATCAAAGAACATCAAAATGCAACACACAAAAAAGATATTTGATGAGGAGATCACCCCTCCTAGGCTACATCTCCTTGGTCCAACTTCCAATGCTTGGGCCTCTCTATTATGCTCAAATTACAACAAAAGTGTGTTTACAATGCTCAAATGCCTTTGAAACTTGTCTCAATCAGTTCAGAATACTCAAAATGGCTATCTAGCCTCTTTTGCATCTTATTTTGATAAGAAATGAAGAAGTTACGACTTCTCCTAGTTCTCCCACTATTTGATCCACAAATTACTCCAAAATTGACATAATCCACAAATTCAATCCAAAATCCCTTAACTTGTTAGGCCCCTATACTACTAGTGTAACCCCTTATTATTATTAGTACAACCCCCTTATTATATTGATGTACCCATGTAGTGCCGATATTGTTACTATTGTGCCCCATAGAAGCCCACTATTGTTATTATTGTGCCCTTACATTATTATTGTTATGTCGGCTCTGATTATGTTATGACCCCTTAGACTCCTATATATAGAAAGGAGGTCTTTTCATTTGTATCATCCAAGAATTGTTCATTTATGTAATGTAAAGGAGGTTGCCCCCTCGAAGAGGCTGAATTCTAAGGAGTTGATCTATCTTTCCTATGTTTTTCTTACGCTGATTTCATAACATTTGGTATCAGAGCTTTGGATTCTAGGGTTTCGCTGCTCCAAACAGGTCATCGTGGAATTTTCGCTATAACTTTTTTTCTGTGACGTTTCAGAAGCTAAAAAACAAACCCATTTGAGAAGACATCGCACTGCATCTCAGTTCCAAATTTTAGAGAACTTTGCACTAGTTTTTCAGAGATATGATCTACGGAAGTTGGTCCTTTTGCAGAATCCTGAATTACATTTAAAACAGGTGACCTGGGGAAATCATCATAACTTTCTCTCTGAGCATTAGATTAAAATTTTGCAAAAAGTTATAGAAAGAGGACAGACTGTAGTTTCTTCTAGATATTTTTCAGATCCAAAGGTCCAAATACTGACACGTGGCACTTCATACAAGTTCGCTCTTCTGGAAAGGTCTATAATCAGGTCACTGTGGAAGATTTGGCATAACTCTTGATTAGAGAATCCAATTGGGGTCAGACGGGTGGCATTGGAAAGAGGACACAAAGGGCTACTATAGATCGCAATTTTAGAGCTTAAAGATTCGAAATTACAGAGTTACAATCGTTTCAAGATCAAGCTCCTAAAATCAAGAAAAAGCAAGATGAGCAAGTTTGATGGCAAGGATCCCGTAAATTGGATACTTCAGACGAAGCAATATTTTGATCTACATGGTGTACCACTGTTACAAAAGGTATGTATTGCATCTTCATATTTAGAACCGGATCAATTTTTATGGTATAAAGGGCTTTGTTCTCGTAGATGACTTGTTACGTGGTCAATTCTCACAGAGGAAATGATAACACATTATGAGGATACAAAGAGCAACACCTTCCTTAGAGAAACACCACAACAATTGGAAAGAGTAAAAGGGCTTTGTGACATACTACAAAGTAAAATTATGGCAACAGTGAATTCTACCCCTCACAGCTATGAAGATGGAAGTGTTGTTTCTCCTAGCCTTCCACAACCTACAAGGGTTACCCACAACAATTGGAAGAAAAAAGAGAAAATGGGCTTTGTTACAATTGTGATAGCAAATGCCCTAAAGGTCATAAGTGTGTCGAGAAGAAATTATTTTACATAGAATATGAAGAGGAGGAAGAAAATGATCAAAAAACATTAAAAGAAGAGGATATACGCCAGGACCCCACCGCAGAGAAAGAAGAAATGAATTAGACCATATCTTGTAAAGCATTGGCAAGAATTACTACTCCTCAAACTCTCAAGATAGAAGGACATATCAAGAAGAAAAATGAGGATAGGAAAAAGTGGAAAAAGGCTATGGATGAAGAAATGGATTCCTTAGCCAAGAACAAAATTTGGGATCTTGTAGAACTTCTTGAAGGGAGAATTGTTTTCAGATGCAAATGGATCTTTAAATTGAAGCGAAATGTTGATGGCCATATCGAGAGGTATACGGCGAGGCTAATAGCAAAAGGGCATTCTGAGGTTGAAGGTATTGACTTTCATGAGATATTTTTCACCAGTCGTAAAACTTGTTTCTATTCATATTGTGTTAGCACTAACTGCATTACTTGATCTTGAGTTAGAACATTTAGATGCTAAAACAACCTTTGTACATGGTTATTTGAATGAAGATATTTATATGGAACAACCATAAGGTTTTGTACAAGGTAACAGAAAAGGATTAGTTTGCAAGCTTATGAAATCATTATATGGCCTGAGGCAGTCTCCAACATTGGTACAAGAAGTCTGACTCCTTCATGGCGAGCCAAAATTTTACTACAAGTGGTTATGATAATTGTGTATACATTAAGAGTTTCAATGGAATATTCATTATCTTGATATTGTATGTTGACGATATGCTTATTCCAAGAAAAATAATGGAAGAGATCAACTGGTTAAAGGCTTAACTCTCTAGAACATTTGATATCAAGGATATTCGAGCAACAAAACATATCTTGGGCATGTAGATACATAGAGACATGAAAAATGGAAAACTTTGGTTATCACAACAAAAGTATGTCAAAAGAGTACTTAAAAAGTTTGGTATGAACAATGTGAAACATGTTAATGTTCCATTAGCTTCCCATTTTAAACTTTCTTTGATTTTGAGTCCTATAACTGATGAATAAAAGAACTATATGTCTCATGTACCATATGAAAATGCGGTAGGAAACTTAATGTATGCGATGGTATCTACAATGTCTAGAATTTCACATGTAGTTGGAGTTGTCAACAGGTTCACGGAAAATATAGGAGAAGAACACTAGCGAGAAAGGAAATGGGTGCTTTGGTATTTGAGAGGCACAAGTGACCATTGCATAATGTTTAATGGTAGTGAAGGGTCCATCTACAGTTATGTGGATGTTGATTATGTAGGTGATTTTGACAAAAGGATATCTATTACAGGTTATGTCTTTACTCTTGCAGGTGGAGCAATTAGCTAGATGTCAAAGATTCAAGAAATAGTTTTCTTGTCTATTACCGAAGTAGAGTATATAGCTACTTCATATGCTATTAAAGAAGCAATCTAGTTGAAAGGCCTACTTGATGAGATTGGAAGGACACAGGAGAAAGTGAATGTATTATGTGATAGTGAAAGTGTTATTAATTTGGCTACAAATCTAACTTATCACAGCAAGACCAAACACATTAATGTCAAGTACAGTTTTGTGAGACATGTTATCGATGTCAGAAAAGTAGCTCTCAAGAAGGTCCATACACGGGAGAATTTTGCAAACATATTCACAAAGCCAGTTATACTAGAGAAGATGCGATGGTGTTTGGTTTCTCTTGGCTTGTAGAAGAGATGATGAATGGGCATGGGTAAGGGATAAGGAAAATTGTTTTCAAGGTGGAGATTGTTGAAATGCGACAACAAAGTAATGTAAATAGTTAGTTATCTGAGTAAATCCTAGTTTTTACTATCAGTTAGTTGTATAATAGTTGGAAGTTATGTAATGAAGTAGCCTAGATTTATTGATATTTCCCGAGAGGCTTGTATCATGGAGAATCATCTTTGAGAAATAAGAATTCCTGACTTGGTTGCATCCAGTTCTTGCACTGCCTTGGAAAATTGTGTAGTCCTAGAGGGCAGTCAACCTTACTCTCACGAATTGCACATAGCAACCAAACAATGAGCCTTGCTCTCAGGAATTGTGCAAATCAGCACAACAATGTGCTTCGGCTATAGAAATGTGCAGACCTAGCTAATAGGTTGTCTTCAATTGGGAAATTGCACAAAGCATGAGAGGTAGCTAGAACCACTCAGCCCAGGAATTGCACAAAATCATTCCCTCAGCTGTTGTCCGATGCATGTGCTGGTAGGTTGCTTGGTTCCCTCCAGAACTGCATAATTTCTCCATGCATGCATTGAAACCTTTCCCGAGAAAGAAAAAAGTGAAAAAAATCCCTAAAAAATAAGGATCTATTTTTAGTTGTGGGAATTACACTTGAGTTAATTAGAAACTGTTGCCACATGTCGCTTGTTCCTAGATTTTTTGCATGCGCGTAATAAACCATAAATCGATCAAATCAATTTAATGGAAACTTCTAGAGCTCATTTTCACATTCGATCTTAGAGCTCTGGCATTCCCGAGGCATCTAGGAACCTTTCGCATGATCAACAGAACTTTTCCAAGTTTTGATTTTCATGTCTTTTGCTGCTTTTTCTATCGCTTTTGTTTCCTTGGCTTGTGTGAGTGTTGTTTTGCATGTTTTGTTGAATGACCACCTGTGTTTTAGTTTTTTTAACTTGTATAAGCGTTGTTTCAAGTTTTTCATTGCCTTTCTTAAGCATCACATGCATAACCCCGTTTTTCACTAATGGTCGTCGTTGCTACGATTCGCCCCACTAGCTTCATTGTTTGTTGATTTCACTAATTAGCGCACTTTCTTTGATTGCATGCATGAACATTGACTTAGATCTACACCATCCTTCTCTCATACATTCATATCTACTCGTTTTCAAGTGGCCCTTGGGGAGATCTAGGTTTCCTTGGCTCAAACATAACTCTTCTCGGCATGGACTGCACATTTCTAGAACTCAAGGCTCTTCCTTGGCTCTAGGAACTTGTGAGAGGTTGTCTATCACTAGCTCTAGCTATGATCTACGTAGTTCCATGAGTAAATCTTGAGTCTTGCCTAGTGAGATTGCGCAATGTGTTGTCCTAGCTCGCATCAAGTCAGACTGAAATGCGCATTGCACAGTTCGAGTCCATAGAAAGCCTCACTAGACTATGCTTTACGTAGTTCCAGTCATCAGTACCTCTCACTGGTAGTTGGGACTGCGCAATGGGAAAATCCAACTGACAATCTCTCACCTCTAAGAGTCACAACTGCACAATATTGCCCAGAAGTTGTCCAGTTTGTTGCATGATCAATCCTTGAAATGCTTTGTGTTTTTAAGATGAAATTTTCTTGTCGTGAGTGACTATTCTGTCACTAGGTACATCAGTTGTTGAGTAACTTCTCAACAGTACACAAAACATGGTTTCCAAGAGAATTGGATCAAAGGATACTGTAGAGACCAACACTGGAGATGTAGCTGAACAGGTGCCAATGAACTTTCCCATCTATGCAGACACATAGAGGTTCATAGAAAAGGACATGAAGATTACATGGAAAGGACATATTTTAGGTATCTTCAAGGAAGATCTAGAAGATCGACAGGTCTATGTCAACATTCACAAGTCAGGCTTGTACAAGGTTGCATGCAGGTACCCCGCCTTCCCGTGCGTAGATATTATTCACTAGATTGTCTCACATACCAATCTCGAGACAATGACACTAACAGTACTAGTGGAACACAACTTTCCACGTTTAAGGCAAAAGAATACCATCAGATGTATCACTTGCCGTAGATGGTGAACTACATGGATGGACTATTCTACATTAGAGATATCATGAAGCATTGGGTAAAAGAGCCATCAAGGTTCAGAGCGACATCCAACTAGGTCTACAAGATGAAGTCACTCAGGAAGGCTTACCAACTTTTGGTTGTCTTTTCATGTCACTTGTATGGTCAAGAGAGCATGTAGACCTTTCCACAGAGTTGGGTGGTTATGTTGGATTAGTTGGAAAAGGAAGGAATGTCATTCAACTGGTCTGACATGTTGTCTCTTCAGTTGAAAGTGCATGTTTCTAATGCCCAGAGACATGAACAAGCAATATTATTCATGTCTGCATACTTGCTTGATGCAATCTATGCCCAACAATAGTTCCCTGGCAAGGGTTGGACATGAGAACCATCAGAGGATGTTGTGAACATCTATTACAAGTTGCTCTCTAAATGCAACTACCGAGGATTCATGGCGAGGATGTCTGACCACTTCGTCACCCTGCTCTACAGGATGATTTTCAAACATGATCTACCATACATGTCCCAAGAAGCGATGTAGACATTTCTTAACATTGCAGATTGGTATGCCTCACCTGGTGGCACCTTCATAAGGATGTTTGGTGCAGAGAAGCCTCCACATGAGCTACCAAGGTTTTCCACGAACAAGTTGGTCATGCAAAAGGTTGCGTATCACATCTCCACAGGGTTATTAGCAGGGCTGCACAGGAGGAAGAAGGCACCATGGCTTACTCTTCCTTTGCAAATTGTGTTGTACGAGATCCGTACCTTGAAGGATGTGGATTCCAAGGCCGAGGACTTGAATAAGTTTGGGTTCAACACCAATATTTTAAATTTGTATGATCTCTAGTGCATATGCAAGAACCACTTTGTGAAGGTGTATTACCCATGGATCTACGTGGCATGTCATTGGCCAAAGAAAGATCACTGGATGTATTAATACAAATCCTCTAGGCTTAATGAACTAGTCAGCATATCTATAGAAGCAACAATAACAACAACAATGAGCATAAAACCAACGCAAGGCAAAGGAAAGAGGAAGATTTTCGAGAGCATAGAAGTTGAGAAACGCTACAAGTTCAAAGAAGATCTTCTTGTTGAAAAAGTAGCTTTGGAGATAGAGGTGAAGAGGCGACAACACGAAAGGAGAGTAGAATGGAGGAAGAGAGAGGAAAAAAGGTTAGAAGATGCAGAGAGGAAGTTGTAGGAGACGAATAAGAAGTTGAAAGCAGAGAAAGACCTCAGGAGGAGAGAAAGGAAAGAAGAGAAGAAATAGGAAGAGGAGGAAAGACAAGGTGCACTAATAGAGAAAACTATGCCTATACAGGTTGAGACAACAGAGCAACAACAGATGAAGAAGAGGTTGAGCAAGTGGAGGCTCAGGAACTCGCTTAATAGGTTGAGAAAATTGTTGAAGTAAAAGGCACTGAGACAGAATAGTAGCCACATGACCAAGACACTCATCTCATGTTGAGAGTATCCGAGGTCGCACCACAGTGTCTTCCACCTCCAGAATCACAACTAGTCCTGAGTGAGAAACGAGAGGTTGTTCTCCTTGATGATGATCCGAAGATGGAAGTGTACAATCTATAATTTGAAAAGTCATAACATAGGATTGTACAGGAATGAAGAAAGTAGCTCCCAGATGATCACACATCACCTCCGCACATAGAGGAAAGGGTGATTGTGTCATATGTCAAAAGCCATCCAACTGTCATGGTCAAGGCTTCTCAGGCTTATGCAGTAGCCACAAGTTTGACAATCAAGTTATTGATATCATAGAATGATCGAATGATGAAGTAATTCCAATAAGCCAAGAAAAGAGCAAAGTAGACTGTAGGATCTGTTATGGCATAAATGAAAGAAATACTTGTGGGGATATACCCTTTGGAGACAACCATGTAGACGATGTATAGAAGAATTTTCACCTTGCATAAAGCAATTGTCCATCTATATGGTTTTTAGCAGCAGTGCACAAAGACATCCCAAACTCCCAAAGACATCCACACTGCCATTGGGCATGTATAGGAATGGAAAATGAGTTACAATGGGGCCCCACATTACTTGCATAAGAGGATGAAGCTGCAGGCGAAGCTAGACAAAGCATGGATTTGGATGTTTATATGAAACTATAAGTAGCTCCCTCCACTCATCAAAAACATTGAGGCTTTATATGCATGGTTGTACATGTGTCTGGATTTCATAGTGAGGACACACATGATCCCTTCATTTGGAACCCTGACTCAAGCCATGAGGTAGAACCAAGTCATGTTGGAGGTTCATGGGTACATAGACTAGTTGATGCACGAAGCCACTAGTTATGACTTGCAACTGAGTGCAAAGAACATGTAGAAGTACATCGGTGGTCCAACAACAATTAGGATACTGTTGCGCATGCTTGAGGATGAGTTGGACAAAGGTTTCAGAACCATATATGTGGAAGCCATGGAGGTAAGAGTCCACTTTGATAAATACATCACTAAGTAGAACGAGGACACGATATCGAAGTATCGAGCTTGGTATCAGTTCATTACCAAAGACCACCATGAGGAGGTTACCAAGTCTGTCTTTCCCTAAGACCCCGAGTGATATTTTTTGTCTTGTTAGGCTGACTCAAGCCTATTTTATCTCACATGGGTATATGTGGAAATTGTATTATTGTAGATATGTTTTAAGTGAAATTCTAAGTGTCACTAATGGAATGTGAACAATCACTATGTAATGTGAAGTATCATGAGGGTAGTCCAAGAGTCAAAGGGGAATGTCAAGGGTCACCCCATTGTTTTCTATATATAGAACCTCATAACTCATAGTACATGCTTTTGGGAGCTAAGGTTCTGGCTAGACATTGCTTAGAGAAGGCTTGGAGAGTATTGTGATGAGCCTTGGCTTCTCCACATCATAGAGCGAGTACATCTCTTTGGAGGAGCAGGTGGTGTTGACTGTAATGTTCCATTGTTGGGGTTAGTGGTCGTTAATGGTGTATGTATTGATGGAAATTTCACTTAATAATATAACTGATCCAACATGTTTTCATCCATATGTTTTTATTTTAGTTCAACTATTTTGGTTACTTTAGCAACGTATGTTATTTCACTTACCATTTTTGTATGAACTATTTTGTATACGATTGTACGAATCTTGTTGAAGACATGTTGTTGTATTAACCCATCACTTTGGATTGTGGATCATTCCTCTTCCAGACTTTGATGTCATTCAACTCATGTGTTCCTTTCTGGCTATGTACTATTACAAGGTTCTAAGGGACACACTTCCTTTTCCCCTCTGTGTGTTATAATCCCCATGCATCTCACTTGACTTGTTGCAAGGTCACACACTTGCTTCCGACAAAGTTATCATACTTACTTCTGCCTCTACGTGCTACCGTAGTCAAGGCACTACTGTACTACCCACTGCTAGGACTCCTACTCCAAACGGTCCGAGGTCTAGTTGGAAATTATTACCAGGCATATCCCTTGACATGTTGGTGGGTCCATTAACGTCAACACCACCTTAACCACAAAGCCCATCATGGTCATAAGGTTATAAATGTTCTTATGGTATAAATCCTTAGTATCCTCGAACTTTCAAACAAACATATCCTCAATACCAACATCAATATTATTCCCCTCCCCCACCACAACTTAGTCAACCATAATTCCAACCTAAATTGACTTCAAGTCAACGACTTCCGTTATCATCCACTCCATTCCCTTAGAAATATAGCCAAGTACCTACACAACCACTTCCATGTTCGAATAATAAAACTCCTCAAAAAGCCATCTATAACGTTAAAGGTCAAAACTTTCAAGCCTATATGATAGCTCCTCTAGGTCTAAATTATGTTCAACTTAGATCTCGTTGAGTTTTGCAAAAGGAGGATTTTTTTTTTTGAAAAAGAGGCATCTATTGATCAATAAAACACTCCTCCAAAGGAATATATTCCTACAAAAGTATATGAAAATGAAATAAAGTGAGCACCTACAATTCCTCTAGCTAAACAAACTTTTGTTTCCTTACAAAAACCTAATTTTCTTTAAAGAATTACAACTGATAAGGGAGTAGAAAGGAAAATAATCTTACCTGACTCTATCATGTTAGATGAATTGGAAAATAATTTCACCAAAATTCCTTTACTTCAAGCTATAAAGGAAATACCTATTTTTGCAAAAAAAAAAAAGGATTTGTGCATAAAAAAACGGGGAAAAAGTAGAAAAGACATTAAAAAAATCTTTTGGTAGAAAAAATTGTAGATATTATAATGGGGAAACCAATAGTTTAGAAATATTTAGATCTTGGTAGCCTTATTGTAAAAATGCACATCAATGGTATTTAAATCCCAAAAATCTTGATGATTTAGGAGTAGCCATCAATATCACTAGAAAACATACCATGGATCAATTGAAGCTACCTAAAATTCAATATACCCCAACTTTATTGCAAATAGTAGATAGATATGTTATTAAACCCGATCGTATATCAGAATATGTATCAATATCCTTATATTCATGGGAGTATCCTATTGACTTTATGATTTTAACTCCCAATAATAATTTAGGAGGACATCCATTGATCCTTGCTAGACCATGGCTAGCCACAACTGATGCATTTTTAAGTTGTAGATCTGGTGATATGTTCATTTCTAATGGAAATTATACTAAGAAATTCACATTATATCCACTTGCAAAAGTAATAAATGAAATAGAAAGAAAAGTTTGGATTGAAGATGATGATGAATATTTTGAAAATATTCAACCTATATTTACTATTTCACAAATTTATTAAGAATATCAACTAATAAATTTTATAAATAATCATGACTCTTCTTCACATTGTGAACAAGATCAAAGTTTTCAAGAACAGTGCAACATTGAGTATTTCTCATCTCAACAACCTAAAGTAGCTTTACATTCTATGGAAAAGTTTGGCAATACTATAGTATAAATTCATCGAGGTAAAACATTAAACATTAATAAAAACTTTGAAGAATTTTAAAAGAAGCAATTGGTAAAGATGTTACAGAAAAATTCTTTTTCATATCCATGGGAATATAGTAAAATGAATGTAATTGATTCTAATATATGTATGCATCATATCTATATTCAAGAAATGCCAAACTAATAAGACAACCTTAGAGGAGGATGAATCCCAATCTAAGATAAATTATTGAGGAAATACAGAAAAGATCTTAATTTGAATTTCATTTATCTAATGTCAGATAATCAATGGGTATCACATTTGGTGATCATGCGTAAGAAGAATGGGAAGTGGAGAATATGCATAGATTATTTAAAATTAAACAAAGCTACTCTAAAAGATCATTTCCCACTACCTTTTATTGATCAAGTATTAGATACTTTAGCATGAAAGAAATAATTTTAATTTCTAGATGGTTTCAATGGATATAACCAAATTCAACTGCCACTAGAAGATCAAGACAAAAAAAAATTTACATCTCCATGGGGCACGTATCCTTCTAGGGTACTTCCTTTTGGTTTACGTAATGCACCTGCTACATTTCAAAGAGCAGTTTTATCTATCTTTTGTTACTTGATCCATGATTGTGTAGACGTTTACATGGATGATTTTACTATCTACAGAAAATTTTTTGAGGAAGCTATGGAAAAATTAGAAAAAGTTCTCATTAGATGCAAAGAAGCAAATATTTCATTAATTCATGAAAATTTTCTTATGATGTTTAAGGAAGAAATTTTTTTGGGCCAACATATTTCAAGTGATGGGATCAAGGTGGACACATCAAAGGTTGAAGTCATTTTTGAAATTTCAGTACCAACATGTAAAACATATTTTAGAATTTTTTCTTGGTTTTACAGGTTACTATAGAATATGCATTGGTACAAATTGTGTTATAATATGCTAAGCTACTTAATCTTTTTTACTGAAAATGTTGCAGTTACAATTTTTTTAGGATATTTCACTTGACTTGGTGTTCCAAGTGAAATGGTAACAAATCAAGGTGCCCAATTTACATCAAGATTCGTACAAAATATTATGGAGCAATACAAAATCAAACATCGCAAGTCTACTCCATACCATCCACAAGATAATGGGCAAGTGGAATCACCAAAAAAGACCTTGAAGCTATACTTACCATGATTATACATTTTATACAAGAGATTAGGAAGATAAGCTTCTCGAATCACTCTAGGAATATCGTGCCACATGGAGAAATACCATTGGACATAGTCCTTATGATCTTGTCTATTGAAAGCAAGTCCTGCTTCCAATTGAATTCTAAGTGGAATCTTTTAAGACAACAACAAAGTTGGAGCATGACCTCTTTGACAGCCAAAAATAGAGATTGGCACAACTGAATCAATTAGATTAGATTCAACAGGATGCCATAGAAAGAACAAGAATAATCCAATAACAAAGGATGAGATGACATGATACATTCATCAAAGTCAAAAAATTCAATCCAAGTGATTGGGCTCTTCCTTTTCATTCTATGTTTAAGGATTTTCAAGGAAAGTTCCAGACACTTTGGCTTGGTCCCTATGAAATAAACACTATTTTTTATAATGGGGTAGTTAGAATTAGGAATATTGATGAACAAGGAATAACCTTCCTTGTGGATGGGAATAAATTAAAGTTATATCATAATTCTTTAAAAAAGGAAGAGTTTTTTAGACGTCTGTAACTAAACTCTAATATGAAGTTTTGTTAGCCTCATACTCACAATCAATAAGTCCAAAATTTGAAAATTATGAAACTTGGAAAATATAATTCCTATTTGTCTTTGATATGCTCATCAATTCTAGAATGAGTATGTTCCTAATACTTGGGAGTTTGTTGAGGTTTAGCTGGTTGAGAGATTCTCTCCAACTAGTTAGCCTCCTATATTAGTGTATGGTTGAGATATTCACTCAACCAATAGATTGTAGGTTCAAGATAGGCTAACTATCTTGAGACATAGATTGATGTATTTATATTATATCATTATCATTATTTGGGAATATATATACATTCAAGCTTAAATCCCTTTTTCGCTATGTTTCTTTCTATCTTGAATTAAGTATTTATTTTATTTATTATTCTCAATTGGTATTAAAGTGTAGGTTAATAAAATGAGGGTTGCGAGGCTGTGAGGTGAGTGTTGTTGGTATGTTGCATATGTAGCAGTGTGGTTTTTGAGGGTGTAGTTATTATGAGGAGAAAAGTTGAGTGACTAGTGTGTAGATTCATGTAGTTGAATTGGAAGAGTCAATTAATAATAGAATCAAAGTGTGTGAACTTGTTGCATTATGGAAATGCATGTAGAGGCAGAGAAGTTGTTGTGAGAAATAAGAGTTGCGTTAAATGAGGATGTATGT
This sequence comes from Pinus taeda, assembly GCA_000404065.3. Classification (NCBI taxonomy): domain Eukaryota; kingdom Viridiplantae; phylum Streptophyta; class Pinopsida; order Pinales; family Pinaceae; genus Pinus; species Pinus taeda. The sequence goes on along the minus strand of APFE030720536.1, from coordinate 204,758 downwards.
GTATTGCTAGTGTGAACAATGAGGGTTGTGAGATGGTGAAGAGCTATGGCTCGACTCTTTAGAATTGACTTTGTGCAACGTGAAGCTCTGAAAGTAAACCTAGATTTGGAATGGTGCAGTGATTTATGAGTTTGAGACTTCATGTGCATGTATTGAGTGTTGACTTGAGGTGTAGCAGACAAATAATGGTGGTGAACTAAGTGAAAAATGACAACTTCTATTGATTTGTTGAGGCCCATTTGTGGATTGTTGTCGTTGTTTTGGCTACTAATGTTTCCTCATTATGCACAATGGATAGATGCAATCCATGGGGTTGAGGTTATTCCCATATCTTTACCTAAGTCATCGAATATAAATCATGAGGAGCAACCATCATATGCACAAGAGGGATCTGTGTTATCCTTTCTTTGAGAAACAATATTAGTAATTGATTCATCATGTACCAATGCAAGAAAATCCATGGAATTTCTATCCTCATTTTCCAACAGACATAAAGGACATTAAAGAGGATTCTAAATACACCGAGAAGGTCATCACAACCTACATCATTTGGTGGGTAGAGATTAATTTTGGGGTGTCACCCTATTCCCAAAACTTGGAGAAGATGCAACTATACATAGAATGTGGGAAGTTGAAACCTGTGATCCGAAGAGCCTATATTCATTCTTTGAATTTTTGAGTCAAAATCTTCAAAAAAAGTTAGTAGATCAACATAGGGAGAGAAAAAATAGTCAAGGAACACACATTGAATCAGTGACCTATCCTTTGCAGAGTTAAAAAAGGTACATTGACATTATTTCATGGTCAGTTCCTTTTCATAAGGAAATCTGCACATTTTATCCAATTCATTAGAATATTGTGAGAAGCTATTTTCACAACTAGACTATGAAAATTAGCATAGTCTCCACTCATATATTGTGATGGAACAATTATCCAATTCGGATTATTGTGCTCCATAGAGAAAACAAATCATAATGAGTTGTTAATTAAACCAACACACACATATATATAAAAACATGTGAAGGGACGGTTGACAAATGGATATTGTGTAGTAAAGAGTTGAGAAAAAATGGGCCTTTCAACACAACAAGGAGAAGGTTCTCTGTGATTGGAAAAGTTTGGAAGGTCGGGAGAAGATCAAAGTTAGCACAAAAGAAGGTTTCGAGTTTTAGGTGAAGAATCCATGACCAGTAATGTGGAAGCAACTAAATACATGCTCTCACTCATGGAAGAACTTATGTTGGACCCAACTTATTTTGTGAACTACATGACCAACGTGGAAGAGAAGCTTGATTGCACAACTTTGTGTGAAGGATCGTACATCAATGACAAAAGAGCTAGACAGGTGTAAGATGAGGGTCGGGAAGTTGGGCTGTGTTGATTGTGTTGTTGAGTGTGATCAGTGAGGTTGTTGAGTGTGTGACCTATTGCATGGATTTGCGTCGAGGAAAATACAAAGACATGATTTCAATGGAGGTTGTGCAATAAATCAATGTTGCATGAAGGAAATTAACATGACCGAGAAGAACCTACACTATCGTGTTGGGTAGAGAACTATGAATTGTGAATTGTGTGTGCGAGAAAGTGTTGCTACATAGAGTTGCATGAAAGAGGCATGTTATCGCTTCTATATCTGCGGTGTTTGTGAAATTGTGTGTTGTTGGTGTGTGTTATGAGTAATTTTTTTTTAAGCCCTTTGATTAAGAGGGCAAGAGGTTTCTTGCGTCACTGAACATAGGTCCAATGTTGATTTGAAGCTAAAGCTGGGAAAACATAGGCACTTTCTGTCCCCAAGCTTCTCGATGTACCTCCTCCTTCCTATTCTGTCAATGTGGTACATTCCCAATAAGAATCCTAGTGCATTCAGTCTTGATTTTATTAACGATAGGAGCATATTTGTTGTGTTCGATGTGAAGCTCACTGGTTGAACAATTATGGGACTGCAATATATTACAATGTTTATCCATGGTGTATGCTAATCTACAGTGCGAACTAGGAAGAGCAAAGAGCCGCACCTTGTCATGAAAGTGGTGTTTGGTTTAGCTATTAGACCAATGGAAAAGACACATTGTTTTGTAAAGTGAAAGCTTCTTTTCAGAAAATCGTTTTTTTTGCTAGAAGAACCTCATTGCTCAAAGGGTGAATCAACTACCACAAATGCAAAGTCTACAAAAAATTCTTCGAGGAAATGTTATTGTGCAAATAAATAGTGTTGTTCTCAATACATCATTATGGTTTCCCTACCATACCCCTTAATTCAACTTCCTTTCCTTCCCAAAAAGATTTCAAGAAAAGTTCTTGAAAATTAAAAGCTATCGTACCCAAAGATTGTAACCATTGGATTCCTAGTACAACATCAACACCACCCATTGGAATCGAAAGTGTTGGACTATTCAATACATATTCATCGATGGTTATCTTGATGTTATGGCACTTTCCAGAGCAATTTATAGTTCCTCCATTTGAAACCATCACTTGAAACTCTGGTGCTGGATATAGGAAGAAACTAAATTCCTTGTCTATCTTACAATGAATAAAATTATGGGTAATATGCAAATAAATCAACAATATTAGATTTTTCTTCTTGCTAGGTTCGTCTATATAGAGAGTTTGAGGAGTGGTAGTTCCTACCAATACATTACCAGATATGGTTGGATTCATTTCTTCTTTCTCTAGGGTTGGTTCCTAGTGTATATCATCTTATTTTGAAATTTCTTTCTTCTTTATCTAAGGGTTTTTCCTCGTGTATATCCTCTTCTTTCGATGTTTCTTGTTCCTTTTCTTCCTCTTCTTCATAATATATGTAAAATAATTTCTTCTCGGCACACTCATGACCTTTAGTGTATTTTCTATCACAACTATAACAAATTCATTTTTCTCTTTTTTCTTCCAATTGTTGTAGTGTCAAACTTGTAGGTTGTGGAAGGCTAGGAGTAGAAACTCTTCCATATTTATAGTTGTGAGTGGTAGACTTCCTTGTTGACATAATTTTGCTTTCAAATTTTCTTGCCACCCTGAATGCCTTCTCCAATGAATCAAGTTCTCGAAGGTGAACCTCATGTTGGATGTTATACTTTAAATTCCCTATAAAGACATGAATCCTACATTCCTCTAGAATATCATTTACCCTTATATTCAATTTTTAGAAGTCCTCAATGTGCTCCGTCATTGAACACTTTTGTTTTATATTGATCAGTTAGTTAAATAAGGTGTTGCTCTTTGTATCCTCATAATGTGCTATGATTTCCTCTGTAAAAATTGACCAGGTGACAAGTGGTTTATGAAAACAAAGCCATTGATACCATACAAACTGATTGAGTTATAACTATAAAGTTGTAATGCATACCTTTTGTGTTTCTTGCACATTATGGAGATCATAATATTACTCAATCTGTAGTATCCATGTTACAGGATCCTTGTCATCAAAATTCCTCATATCTATCTTTGGAATATGGTGCATCTTCAATCCCATGTTAGAGTCTTTGAAATCATGATTACAATTTAATTTTTTCTCATCATGAGTTTCATCTAATATCTTTTTATTGTTAGGAAGAATTTATTGTAGCAACTTTGTCAAACCTTCTTTCAAACCTTTCATGTCTTCTTTTAAGCCATCCTTCAAAACATGTATGATTTATTTTAATCCATCCTTAAAACCTTCCATGTTTGATTTTAAACAATTCTTCAAACCATCCATCTTAGCTTCCATTTCATTTTTGGTTACTCTTCGCGACAACGAAATTTGTTGCACTTGGTCTCGTAATTGTGATATATCATGTTGCACTTCTTCCTCTCCTTCATGTGTCATAGAAGAGATTTATGGTTTCTTAATAGGTGTGTCCTTTTTTTAGTTTCGTGGAATTCTAAAATCAAACAATGATATATGTATATTATATATATATATATATATATATATATATATATATATATATATATTATATATATATATATATTATATATATGCTTCACTATGCTCTTTGAATCACTTCAAACTGATTTTTCAAGCAAGAGTTATGCAAAATTTAAAAAATACACACCTCTTTCTTAATTTTTAGAAGCTAGATATTCTAGTTGTTGTAAATTTGTATTCGTGAAGCTTTATGATCTGAAATTCTATCCTCTAGTATCCCTCTGAATCTTATTTCCAATCCAACAAGTCAGACCAATATTTGATTTTTCAAGAGAGAGTTATACCCAATATCCCATGATGACCTGATTATAGACTGGTTCAGTAGAGCGAACGTGAACAGAGTGCCACGTGTCACTATTTCGACCTTCAGCCCTAAACATAATACCCAAAAAACTAAAGTCCATCCTTTTTCCATCACCTTTTATGAAATTTAAATCCAATGCTTAGAGATAATGTTATGACTATTTGCCCTAGGTCACTTCTTTGAGATGGAATTCTGGAGCTTGCACAAATCCTAACTTCCTCAGATCATATCTCTGAAAGTATAGGGAGAAAAGATCTGAAATTTGTACACAAAGTTCGCCAAGATTTCCACTCCACGTGGTTGCAAATTTCAGCTTCTAAATCTTCGTAAAAAAAATTATAGAGAAAATTCCGTGATAACATGTTTGAAGCGGCGAAACCCTAGAATCTAAAGCTCTGATACCAAACGTTATGTAACCGGCTCATAAAAAATATAGATCAACGACTTCAAAATTAGCCTATTTGAGGGGGAAACATCCTTTACATCACATAAATTAACAATTCTTAAATGGTACAAATGAAAAGACCTCCTTTCTATATATAGGAGTCTAAGGGGTCATAATATAATCATAGCCTACATAACAATAATAATGTAAGGACATAACAATAACAATAGTGGGCTTATGTGGGACACAATAATAACAATATGGGGACTACATGAGCTCAACAATAACAGTAAGGGGCTACACTAGTAGTATAGGGACCTAACAAGAAAGAAATTTTCAAATTTATTATAGTTGGTTATACATCCAATAAGTAGGATGAAATAACATGCATATGCCTTGTTCTCAAATGTATATAAGAAAATACAGTTGTTGTCATTTTCATGTTGAATATTAATTAACTGGATAGCCATGATAAACTTCTTGATGCGGTATTTGTAATTTTCAGAAGTATTTAGGTCAATTTTAGGAAACAACTTATCATGGTGTTTGGGAAAACTATGGGTGACCCCATGGAATACATCTATTTTCTTATCCAACCAAGGTTGATTTATGTCTCCCATGTGGTCCTCAAAGTGAAAATTCCCTTTCAAGGATTTTGGACTCATTCCTATGCACTTGTGGTCATATCCATAATATCTATCACTATCCTATTTCCCGAAGTGATCTTCCTTGGATGGGCCTATAAGGGATGGATGGATCTAGTTTCATGGATAATGGATATCATAGAATTATAGATCTACTAAATCTTAAACATTTTGTACTAATACCTAATCCCTCTAAGATATCATGGGTACTCTTATGCTAGTTTTACAAGTTAGAAGAGGGGTAATGGGTAGAATACGAAGTGCCCTTGCATATTGGTGTGTAATGTATATGAAAATATTCTTATTAAAAAATAGGACCTCAAAGTTGGATTCATTTTCCTTTTGTTCTGGTTGAGCACCATGTATAAAAAAACCTTCAATAAAAGGTGTTACAAAGTTGTCCTCCTTTTAGTGCAATAGAAATCTTGATGAGGGGAAATGCCCCCCAAATAGTCAGGGGACCCAACCCTAGATAGAGGCAGAATTAGACACTTTTTTGTTTACGATATATGAATATTTTGGATTATATGGCGAAGCCATGAGCTTTGATGGGATTTAATTATAAGAATGGATAAAGAAAAATGGAAACACTTCAAAAAACAATTCTAAAAACTATTAAGAAAGGAATTGTAATTCAATAAATAAGGATAGTATAGATCCACTAAAGAACAATTCAAACATTGATGTATAAATATGTAAAGCAAAATAACTATGCAATTCAACAAACATGATTAGTCGAATATGCTAGATGACAATGCTAGAAATATAATTTAATTGCATGAGGATAAATTATTTTCCATTGAGATTAGTGAAGAAGAATAATTAATATTTTATTGATCTCATAAAGAAATTAAATGTTAATCTAACAAGTGAAGGAATATGCATCTATATAGAATAATCTATTATCATGAAAAGTATTACCACAAGAGTCCATTAGTCCCGTATTTTTTAATCTTTTTTAATATGGAAATCATGAAATGATGTTAACAACTAATTTGATCAACACAAAATTGAAACAAGTAACACTAATCCATTATCCATAAAGGGAATTTGTTCCATGCTAGAATAGTCCAAGAAGTATACATGTCTCTTAATAAATGGAAAATATTAAAAAAATAGATCTAATCTAATTTGCAGAAGGAAAATCAATTATCTTAGAGTAGTCCAAGAAATAAATTAAATTCTTTTGTAAGAAAAAATTGGCCAGGAAATGGCTTCTTAGCATTAAGAGAGAGCATAATAGTTCTTACAAAATTATTATTCCCTTTGAATATAAAAGCTCCCAACTCTTTATCCTTGAGGAAATTCCCATATATATAGTATTACAAAATATTCTCCATCCTATGTGAGGTAGAGGGAGATCAATCATGAAATTGAATTTGCTTCTAGTTTTGACATGAAATTTCTAGTAATAACTTCAACTGGTTAGAGGAGGTGCGATAGTCATGTTGTGCATGTTAGCGATGTGCCATTCCTAACACCCTAAAGTTAGTTTGAATTCCTTGGAATGAAAAGATAGATCTGGCCCATTTCTAATAAACCTTTCTTTGATGTCTCAAGCAATCATTTCCAATTATTTATTGTGATCTTTTAAAGAGTGACAATTAGTAGTCTATTTTATTACCAATATTAGGTGCCCCTTTTTATGTCTCTACTCTTAAATAGCTTTCTTTTCTACCCCTTGATTCATTCTTACCATTTCGTTTTTCTTGGGATGTTGCTTCAACTTTCTTAAGATATATCATTTTTATTTTTCTAATGTGGTTGTTGAACGTGTTCATTTTACAACCCATTAGACCACAATTGTTATAGTGCATGCTTATGCATAAGATTCTACATTTGAAGGAGGATTTAAGCTAGGTATGTCAATCGACATGCAAGATAATGTTGTGAAATTGATTAAATATGCCACCTGGAGTTATGAGGCTTAAATTGATGATTGCTTAGAGATAATTGAGGCCCAAAAAATATGATTTTACATCCCTCTATGGTTGAATCTAGGAAATGCATCAATTATAATGCACATTTAAGTGGAGTTCTCCATGCTCAAATGCAATTCTTTTCCTTATTAAAGATGTCTTGAACCCATAAACAACCAAATTCTTCTTAAAACATTCATTTTGACTTAAGTATTAGGGCATGGAACCCATATCACCCTTTATTTATGGGTATGATGATTAAACATCTAAATTGAGGTGAGGTGATAATTTCCCATAACACATTTCCTAATCTATGAGAGAATTATTAACCTTCCTTTTCTTCCAATTTCTTATTATATTTCCAAAGTGGTATCACCACCATTTGATATTTTGTTTTGGTCTTCCTAATAGAAGCCCCTGGATGGATGTAGGTAATATATTGTGGCTTGAAATCTTGGGGTTAAACATTGCAGATTTAGTGAAGGTAGCCATATTGTTGGGTAAGCTTCCAAATACTCAGGAACTCTATAATAAAGGAATGAAATATTTCTTTAAGAGTACATCATAATTTGAGCCTCTTAATCCCAATATATTTTACCACACTTTCTTTGTTTGGGAAGACATATATTCCCCAACGCTCTTAACTCATTTGAATATTACATCGGCCCTGGTAGAGGATTTAATTGTGTGATTTTCCATGTCCATAAATGTTATTAGTATGGATATCACATCCCTTTGGGAATATTTGGATTCATTGATTTTTTCTAGAAGTACCTCATGCATGTGAGAAACCTTGAAGGATTGTGGACTAGGTCATAGCCTGTGGAGGAAAGCCCTATGATTTTGATCTGGATGGAAAGTAATGCAAGGAAATATTTAGACAAGAATACATAATATGACCATGTTGCATGAGAACATGAGATGGAGGTAGTTGTCACATCATTGATAGGTGAGAGGAGAGAAGAGAAGATGTCACACTAGCACATTGTATGGACATGCATTGAAGGGGGAGGTAGGGGGACATATCATGGGATTAGAGCGATGTAGGAAAAATAGAATTATCAATGGGAAAATAGGTGTACCAATCATAGGGGAAATGTTGGTAAAACGCATGGACTACATGAGGTAACTTGAGAATTAGAGTATTATTATAGCGTAGGAAGATTTATAGCACTCAGTATGCTGGAAAATATACTAGTGGGAGCTACACTGACTTTACATGTGGAAGAATAATGACATAATTGGGATGAATATTTTGGTTCACCAATGGGAGATGATGTACAAAGGAAAGAGGTTAGTGTGAATGACAACACACCATGTGTTGAAGAAACACTTCAATACAGCGGTGATTTAGCACTAAGATATCAAAGATTGAGGGGGGTTTCATTATTGATAAATATTGACAACCAAAATGTGGTTATCTATACACATGGTCTACTAAGAAAGAGATGAGGAAGTGAGAATAAGGTGATAATAATTCAGAGTAGTTATGGATATCTTGATAGAAAAAGTTCTGTTGAAGCTACACAAGCATGAACAATGGAGAGTCAAGGAAAAGAGTTTATTATAAGTCTAAATACACTTAACGAAACCCAATAATTCGAACACCACCAACTATATGTATGGATGAATATTGGAGAATAAAATAATCGAGGAATCAAATGACTAGGGAAAGGTTTGAGAGTAGTGAATACTATTAGGATAACACATGGGAAATCAACATAGTACTAAACACCAAGGTGCAGGAACAATCAATGCCCTACACTAATCCTACATCATTCCATTCAAAGGCATATATTGGCAAGGTGGGAGATGAAGTGAGATAAGGATCATAGTAATCTATTATAATAATCTATTAGCAACAAAAAATCTAAGAATACAAGTAATTTCAAGAGACTATAAAAACCAACAAAATAACTGAAAAGTTGATACCTTAGAAAGTGTAAGTGCAACAATTTTTTTTAGATTTATTAAAGATTTAATGAATAATTAAATTTTCTTTTACAACTAATTTAAATATAATCCAATAAGATAATTTGTAATACATAAAATTAGCTTCCCAACTGTTTTTTTTATTTATGGAAGTTTTGTATGACTATGTGAAATTTATGTTTTTTGCAAAATGACATGTTTTCGCTACAACGTATAATACATACCTTGATATAGTTATTTGGTATCTAAATGATGAAATTACCTAAAATAATTTCTACCATTCTGAAGAACAATTTGTTTTTTCTTTCATTTTCAATTTTTAAGTTTTAGTGTTAAGTTATATATATTTTTAAAATGTGGCATATCCCTAAAAGTAAGATGTCAAAGTTTGATAGATCTAAGAGTGTTAGCATAAATACATGCATATGCATATAGATATAGATATATATCATATATCTTGGGTTGCATTGGTGTACAATATAATTGTAAAACAAAAATGGTCATTGCAGTATAATTGTCAAACAAAAATGGCCATTGCAGTAAAGGTTTATAGCATGGATGAAAAATATGCATGTTATCTATGTTAAGATGAAAATATATAAAAATAAAAAAATAATATTATTTGAAAAGATGATGTACTTGTAATTTACATAGTTGAATTTATTTATTAATGATGAGTTTGTGTAGTTTATTTAAAAATAGTGATAATATAATTATTGGAAATTAAATTAAAATTTTGGATGTCTTGTTTTAAAATAGACACACCTATGAATGTAACAAAGATGTTTATTGGTGAAATTTAAATTATATAATTAGGTTGGCAAGTGTGTATTTTGGAATAGAGCTTCTAGAATTTTAATTTAATTGTGAATAATTATTAAGTGGATGGTAGAGATTTAACCTTCATGAAATATTTTAGATTATTCTTAATAGTAGTCACATATCAAAGGTTGAGATTTATCTCAAAGGTAGCCATGCCATTTTTTCATTTTGATTAAACTCATTAATTAAAATAAATGTCACATGATCACATATCCTATGAACACGAGCTATGGTTTTTTGGACATGTGGCATTAGTAAGTTATGGTATTGTCCTATACTATTCTAACCAAATTTATTTACAAGTTAAAACACTCCATGTTAAAATGAATCTCTATAATTAAAAATCTTTACATAATTTAAAATGTATATATATTTAATTCATATAATATTTTTATTACTTAATAATAATAATTTAAATAAAATAATAATTTTTTTATTTCATTTTTATTTTATTTTATAATATAATATAATGTATCAAAGTAATTTGAAGTCTCTTAACATTTATCATCCATTTATTTTATATAGCTAATTTCTTAGTTGATATTAATTAATCATAAATAAAGATAATTGCTATGATATTAATTCATTTTGAACATGGAAATTTTATAAAATAAAATACACTTTACCATCACTTCAAAGCCATGGATATAGGTAAATACTAAGTAGTGCCACCTAATTAACAATTGGAAAAAACAACTAACTCCCTCATATTTTCCACGGGGCTTTACTCAATGAACCTATCACATATCTTCGTTCATGGCATACTAGACAATACCCCTAATTGGACTACACATTGGAAAATAAATATAAAAATCACATTATTTAACCCTCTACCAATATGAACCCAATACATCTCCCCAATTTAAAGAACCCCAACTTTCACTAGATATTGTAGGTATCCATTTTTTCATTAACATTTTTTATACCCCTTTATATTTTTTTATTAACTTTGAGCTCCATTTTTTATACTTGCTAATATTAAAACCCTTTACCCCTATATATCCCACAATATATTAAGTAAAATTTTCCTTATTATATATCCCCCAATATGAACCCACGTGGTATGGTATTTGCTCCACTAGTGAAGCCCCCATGATATTTTGATCAGTATGTTTTTTTTTATATAAAATGTCATTCAATTTTTATAGAATTTATGATAATAGTAAATATTAACACAATTATATTTATTAATGTGGTTGATATTTTATAGGTTGATTAGCATATAAAAGGTTGAAAATGTTACCAATTGATATATATCAACTACATTAGTAAATGTAATCGTGTTAGATATAGCCAAAATGTGTGGAGTGGATTCATTGATTATGATTGACGAGGAGGTTTGATCACATTGACTAAGGAGGTTGACTATGATAGATATTACGGTAATGTTAATGCTAATGTTGCATTAATTCTACAAAAAATGTTATATTAATGATTGACATGATTGATGGGGTTGACTATTATTCATTATAATCAACTATAAATATCTTCATTAAACAATATGTTTGACCATACTTAACTATAGAGACCTTCGTTGTCCATAATTGACCATAACTGACTATTAAAAAATTGTAGAAAATAAAATATTCTAAATTAAATATGCTTCGATAAAATAAGTATGCTTAAATCATACCTAACCAATTAAAATAATCAATATTATAATTTTAAAATAAATATTTTAATAAGTATTTTTAAGGACATTTAAAATACGCATATAATTTTTAAATAGAATTTCCCATAACCATAGATTTAAAAAATTCGACGTATATAAATTTAATGTTTTACTTTGGTTTAATCCTATTTTATTTATTTTATGAAATACATGATTGTTGGGTCAATAGTGGTTATACTTCAAGCTGTCAATTATTTTTATTTATTGTGTTTTTATAATTATTTAAGAATTAATAAAATTTTAAAAATAAATTTCAAAATCAAATATTTTTTATATATAAATTAATTTTATAATAATTACATATTTATATATTTAATTTGGAATAAGTAAAATTGGTGATGGGTGTTATATTAATTTTGGTAATTTCTAAATGTATTTAATGGTTTCAAAATATTGTGGACACATTTAGACTAAGCTAAGGGGTTGTGTGATCTAGATTTTTGGAATCTCGAGATGGATTTTAATAACTTAAATACTACTAAGATCTAGGCTGCTCAATCCACAATTACACATATCATAATCCTCAAACTCAAGCATAATCTAGAAAAAAAGAAAAAATATAGTAAATAATTAAATTTTATAAGAAATCCTTATACATAAATAAACTTTTGACTCATATAATTGATTAATTTTATCTCCATAACTAATACATAAAGCCTAAAAGCTATAACCTATAGTGAAAAATGTCCAATTTTTATGGTAGATTTTTATAAATAAATATATATGAAAAATGTATCAATATTATTTTTAGATATGTGAATAATGTATTTGATATGGTTAATGAAAGAAAGTTTTAGATGTGTGAATAATATATTTATTAATATTTTTAATGAAATCAATATAATAATAATATGGAAGTTTTGAATGAATGAACAGATTAATGTCCATTGAGACAACTTTGGTCCTATCATGATTTAAAGAACAAATTATTTAATTATAGATTTAAATAATTTTAATATTTTTCTAAAAATAAATTATTATAATTATTTTTAATAACATTACTATTATTAAATATTTAAAAATATATATATTTTTAATATTAAATTTAATGAATAAATATCCTTCAAATATTTAAGAACATTACCTTTAATATATTAATAGAAAGTCAAAAGTCAAATTCATGTGACCACTAAGAGATCTCCATACTCGGAAAGGGAGATGGATAAATAAATGAGAGTATATGTGTGAGATTGTGTAGAAAGTAGTTGTAATAGTTGCATCAAATACAACACATGACTGCTGGGTGTAGTACCCATAGCGTTCATTGTGTCAAACGTTTCTCAGGAGGGGAATGAATAATGGAATATGATAATTCTCGATGGGCCAGGGACAAGTCATTTTTATTAGGGGTTGTTTTTAAAGAGATTTTTTGGAAGCTTTTTTGGTGGGTTTTTGTGGTCAAAATTCGACAGCAATTTATTGAAATCGCAAATTTGATAGCTAATTTCTGCACAATCAAAGCATCCCAGGGGTTTTTCAAGGGTGCTGAATCCAGATATGCAGTTAAAAAACCATTTTAAATTATACAAATCAAGATTTAATCTCAAATTTTTCCGCCAAATTTCATCATCGAAATCTCCAAAAAATCACACAAAAACAACTCCGCATGTTAATAATGTCATCTGTGTGTAACTACCATTATTTATGAAAGTAAATTGTCAATGTTCAGGCATCCCAATTTTTTGAAAATCTTGGCTTAGAATCTCTTTTAGAATGCGCTCCAATTCAAAACGATTAGATTTCGGTGGTCCGTTGAGATTGTTTATTAGAATTAGTAGATACATGTAAGTGTCCTTCAGTAAGCATGAAAGCCACTTAAACCACGAATTTCTATTTAATTCAAACTGATTAAAGCAACATCAATGATTTTTGAGGATGCACTGTTCATTTAATTCCGATAATTTATTTAACCACATTTTAGGTTACCATTTGATCGATGATTTCAGAATGAGTTGCTGTTTAGATTAACTCGAGCATAATTAGATTGCATATTCTTGGAAATTTAATTATTTCATTTAGTATTTAAAAATTGTACAATTCATATAAAGATAAGTTTAGTTTTTTTAATGATTATTTCACAATATTGAATTATTATTATTATCTAATTTTAATATCAAGGTCAGACCTAATACCAAATTGGTGTATGAGAGTAGATAATGATATGGTGTTTCATTAATGCACAATTTTGACAATGCTAAGGGGTCTTGTGTCCAGGTCATGTGCTATTTTTAGGTGATTTTGATGACCTGGATACGTCTAAATAAGCTACTCAAACCATAAATTGAGCATATCAATGATTCACATAACCTAATAAGCAACGAAAAAAATAAAATGATTATAAAAAACTAAAATAAATAAGTAAATTTTATAAGAAATCTTTATACATAAATAAACTTAAACAAAACAATTTTTAGTAAATAATGCACATAAAAAATTTTTAACTCGATATCCTAAATTCATGTTTTATACAAAACAAGTCTAAAAATGATAAACAAGATAATAGTCGCAATAACAAATTTTTATAATAAACTTTAGATAAATAGAATAATAAACGGAAAAACAATAATTCTTAATATGATTTTATTTTTTTAAAATATATGAATAATACGTATATAATTGTTAATTGGATAATATTGTTTGAAGCATAATGTGAATAATAGTATTGTAATATTATATCCATCATAATATTAAAAATCAATGATGAAAGAACTTATTATACATTTAAATAATAATATTTTTTCTTTAAAATTAAATTATCAATAATTAATTTAAATATAGATTACTTTAATTATTAAATATCGTAAATTTGTTTTTTATTTTTATTTTTATTAAACTCAAATTGATGTGACGACTAAGAGATGTCCATACTCGCTAAGAGAAATGGATAAGAGTATGTGTGTGACATTGCGTAGAAGGTGGTTGTAATAATTGCATCAAATACAACACATGATTGCTGGGTAGAGTACGCATGGAGTTCATTGTGTCAAACGTTCCTCACGAGTGGAATTAATTTGGAATATGATAATTTTGTGGGGAATGGACCAGTCATTTTCGTTAACGCAAAACACATCTTGCATGTTGCTGATGCCATCTATGTGTTACCACAGTTTGTTTATGGTGTAAATTGTCAATGTTAAGGCGCCAACAGTTATCAACAACAGAGTCAGACCCCACCAACGTCGCACTGTTTTGAAAATCTTGGCTTAGAATCTCTTTTAAAATGCGCTCCAATTCAAAACGGTTAGGTTTCGGTGGTCCGTTGAGATTGTTTATTAGAATTAGTAGATACATGTAAGTGTCCTTCAGTAAGCATGAAAGCCACTGTAAACCACAAATTTCTATTTCATAATTCAAACTCATGAAAGGTAACATCAATGATTTTTGAGGATGCACTGTTCATTTAATTCCGATAATTTATTTAACCACATTCTAGGTTACCATGTGATCGATGATTTCAGAATGAGCTGCTGTTTAAATTAACTTGAGCATAATTAGATGGCATATTCTAGAATATTTTGAAATTTAATAGAGATGAATTACTTTATTCGTTTTTATCAAATAAATTTTTAATATTTTAAAATTGTATCATTTATATAGGTTAGTTTTTCAATTATATTTTATTAATATTCAATTTTAAGGTTAAGGTGTAGGTCAAGTGAGATATCAAATTGGTGTAAAAGATTTCTTGTTTGTGGAACAAGGGACTCACTTTATCTAATTTTAAGGTCAAGGACAAGTTATACACCAAATTTGTATATGAGACAGCCTTGTTTGTGGGACAAAGATACCAAATTGGTGTATGAGACCCTTTGTTTGTGGGACAAGGGACCCACTATTATCTAATTTTAAGGTCAAGGTCAAGCCATACACAAAAATTGGTTTATGAGACCTCTTGTTTGTGGGAGAAGGGACTCACTATTATCCAATTTTAAGGTCAAGGTCAAGCCATACACCAAAATTGGTGTATGACACCCCTTGATTGTGGGACAAGGGACCCACAATTATCCAATTTTAAGGTCAAGGTCAAGCCATACACCAAATTTGTGTAGGAGACTACCTTGTTTGTGGGACAAGGGTACCAAATTGCTGTATGAGACCCCTTGTTTGTGGGACAAGAGACCCACTATTATCCAATTTTAAGGTCAAGGTCAAGCCATGCACCAAATTTGTGTATGAGACGGTCTTGTTTGTGGCACAAGGATATCAAATTAGTGTATGAGACCCTTTGTTTGTGGGACAAGAAACCCACTATTATCTAGGTTTAAGGTCAAGGTGAAGCCATACACCAAATTTGTGTATGAGACGACCTTGTTTGTGTGGGACAAGGGACCTAGGTCAAGGTCAAGCCATACACCAAATTTGTGTATGAGACAACCTTGTCTGTGTGGGACAAGGAAACCACCTCTGCACAAGGATATGGCTCTTAAATCTAGGAAGATATACATAATCTACACTTTCTGGTTTTGAACTTATAACCTCTTAAGAGAAAACATATGCTCTTAACCATTATGCCCACTAAAACTATATGATTTCAGCCTAAACTACTTGAAATGAAACATCCCGATAAAAAGTAGATAGTAGATGAGTAATGAAATAAGGTGAAGTGTAAATCAAAATCAACATTTGCGTGTGTTGAACACATTTGTTTGTAGATAAACTCAATCATGTAGATGCTAGATGAGTAATGAAATAAGGTGAAGTGTAGACTCAAAATCAGCATTTGCGTGTGTTGAACACATTTCTTTGTAGATAAACTCAATCATGTGGGACTACAAATATTCCTATGTCACCTCATCTATACCTTACATCATAAGTTTACCAAATAAGTTCTTGTTTCGTGACTCGTTGACTTCCTGCCATGTCCGCCAGGTGTGTACAACAAGGAACAGGAAAGTCTCCGAAAACCCTTTGACATTGTTCGCGTCACGTTGTTAAATATATGGATGTTGTTCTAAATGCGATTTTGTGAGAGTGCCGGTGAACGGACCCGGCGGAAGAAATAGGTTATAATTTCTTGATTTTTAGCAGTTAAAATGGTTTTTAACTGCAATATGTGGATTCAGAGCAAGTGAAAACCCCCTGGGAGCCATTGATTGTGCAGAAACTAGCTATCAAACTTGGGATTCCAATGAATTCCTGCCGGATTTTGACCTGAAAAAACCGCCGGAAAAGCTTTCAAAAAGTCGCGTTATAGACTACTGCTTTAAATATTTGTTGGCACAGTCCCCTGCTCACATTTTTTTCCAGCGAACACAATCAATACTCGCTTGGACCATGCATAGAAATAGGCGCCTCCACATCTTAAATCCTAAACATATTGCATCTTCATTTGGTTTGAGATTTTCAGTTCAGCGTAAACAAACTGCAAAATATCATTGCGTTGGCATTGCATCGCGAGTTATGGATAAAGCCTCCCGAAAGTACCTTTCACTGTCTCTATCAGACGAAGATTGCGGACAAAATTGCCGCAAATTCAAGGGAATCCGAATGCGAAAATGGGGGAGTTGGGTGTCTGAAATCCGGATGCTCAATACCAGAGAGAAGATATGGCTGGGGTCATACAAAACCGCTGAGCAGGCCGCCCGTGCTTATGACGCCGGAGTGTATTGCCTGAAAGGTCCCAATGCCAAATTCAACTTCCCCGATTCCGTGCCCGCCATTCCGTCCGCGTCTTCACTAACCCGTGCGAAAATTCAGGGTGCTGCTGCCAAATATGCCCTGGACGTAATCCCTTCAACTTTGCCCTCTCTGCAGAATATCACAAATATTAAGAACATGGTGAGTGAGAAGCCGGCGTCGCCATCAGAACTGTCTTCGGTTTCAGAAACGGAGTGGGCATGTGACAGTTTACATGTAGTTATTTCCATTGGATCCACTTTACCAACTCACCCTACATCTAGGAAAGTAGCAACAACATCACCAATGAAGGAACCCTATGTAGAGGAAAAGCATGCAAGGTAGTTGTTTATTACCTAATAGTTTCAAAGAGGAAAGGCATGGTTTATGAGTTCAGGGACAAAGTTAAATTTATCATTTAAATTGTATTATCACTTAGTTTATACCACAAAACTCATAATTAGAATTATTGGAACACATATATGCTATTTAGATGCACAAAAAACTTTAGTTAATAATAAATTAGATTAAATTTGGTTAATTTATTTAATAATTAGAGTAAATTTAATTAATAATTTTTCATGTGATTTTCCAGAAGATTTTAGTTATTAATTAAACCTTCCATAACTAATAGAAAGAGGTAGGGAAAGAGAGGGTCTCCTTGATGAATAATACAAGAGGAAGGGAAAGTGGGGGAGAGGGAGCCATTGCGAAGGATTGAAAATAAGGGTTTAAAGACTAAATAGAGCACCCAAGAGATCCATTTGTCATGAAAAACAAATGCTCTGAGAACATGTAAGAGATAGTACTAGCTTAGTTTGCCAAAGATCTTCGACATGTCTAGGTAGAGGATCATTCCCGACTTCTTAGATGATTGGAGGGAGTGGATCTATTCTTGGAAAATAATAACACTATCTAGAATCTTCCTTCCTTCAATGTACCCAGTTTGTTCAGGTGATATGACTCAAAGAATGAGCTTAAGGTGATTGGCAATGGTTTTTGAGATGATTTTTTATATTACATTGCAGAGAGCTATGGGATGGTAGTTTGAAGAAGAAGTAGACTATTTGGATTTGGGGATAAGAGAAATTAAGGCTGCATAAAAAGAAGAAAGAAGAGAAGCGAAGCATCTAGAGTCCTCCACAACTTTCCAAACATATTGAACGAGAATGCTCCAACAAATGTGGAAAAATTCCACCGTGAAACCATCTCGGCCTAGTGCTTTATTATTTCGCATGTACATGACTACTTCCTCCAATTCTTGGAAGGTGATTTTATTTAGGATAATTTCATTTTTTTCCTGTAGTAATTAGGTGTGGGATATTTTGAGTGTTTTTTTTAATACTCTAAGTTTTGTCTTGTATGGGTTCTTTACGAAGAGAGATGAAATGTTGGGTGAGTATGGTCACCATTGCCTCATGATATTAAATAAAGTGATTATATTGGTTGCAAATTTGGCTGATGCGATTTTGGTGCCTATAATTGACCATGGACTAGTGAAATTTTTTTGTTTTGCGCTCTCCCTCTTTTAGCCAATTTATTCTTGATTTTTGGTTGTATAAGATCGCATCCTGAGCCATTCATTTGTGGAGTTGATGCCTAAGGGTCGCATCTAGATATTTAGTTTGCTTGGTGATACCTTCATTGACAATTTGTTGTTGTAATTCTTTCATTTGAACTTTGAGCCTTGCTTCATCTATCTAAATGTGGCCAGAGTCCTTTTTATTCCATTCTCACAACTTTGTTTTGATGAACTTTAATCTCTACTAGAAGCAATATATTACTCAACCTTGGATTACTATATATTCTACCTAACAAGCTTGAATTTTAGCAAGGAAATCGAGATGCCTTGCCCAAAAGGCCTCAAATCTGAAAGGTTGATCTTCTGGGGAGGAAGATCAACTGAGTTGCAGAGCGATGGGCCAGTGATATGATCCTAAACTTGGAAGCACTAAAGAATCTATATGCACACTAGGCATGACTAAGGTTTCAAAAGGGAGGAAATGTGCCATACTAGAAGCTACTTGATGTTGTCCTCCTCTTCTATTATTCCATGTGTAAATACCATTAGAATTTTGGATATCCACCATATTTATTGACTCGATAAAAGAATTGAAAGTTGTGACTTCTTCTTCCAAACGTCTTATACCTCCCTTATTTTCCTATAGGAACCAGATCAAATTTAAGTTGCCTCCTTGGGTGCAATAATAAGGGGATTCAAAATGGACAATAGAGGAGAGGTTGGAAAGGAACATTCATTTATCCTAAGGGTGAATGGGGTCGTAGATATTAGAAATTGTACATGAATGGGAAGAGCTAACTTGTTGAAATTTGAATGATAAGATTCATGGGAGAGAGAAGTAAGTGATAATGGCCACAATATTGGGGTTCCAAAGAATGGAAAGCCCTCCTGAATCACCTATGACACATTGGGAGAGGAAATCACAGTGCTTCCAAAAAGAGTTGATAATCCTTGAGAGGTGTTGATGGGTGCATTTGGTTTCTTGCAGGAGAAGTATGTCTCGATTTTCTTTAGAGATGTAATTCTTAAGGATCTGATAGTTTGATTTGTCATTTAACCCTCTCATATTCAAAGATATTATATTCATCATGTAGATTTGGTGAGGGATGGGAAAATGGAAGTCATTGAGGCTACACAGTCTGAATTAACCATAAATTCGCTAAGGTCTTGAAGAAGTTGGTTATTTGTTTTGTGGCCCTTTTTGTTGGGATACTTCAGAGTGAGAGAAGTATCTTAAGGGGAATTTATTTTGATCCCTTTCATGGAAAACGAGGGAGAAGGAGAAGGAGAATTTCCTTGAGAAGATAATTTTTGAAGAAGCACATCTTGATGACGAAGATATGCTCTTTCTATAAGTTGGATCTATTCATCGAGAATAGTCACTAGATCCTTGTTTTTCCAATCCTCAACAATTTGTTGGAGGTCCATGTCTTGTAGTTTTAGATCTGGTATATCTTCCTCTTCCATGGGGTTTGGTGTTTCTTCATTAGGATTTTTCAGAGTTGGTGATGTATCTGATAGTGGAGGGTCATATTTTGAAGCATGATTTGAATACTTCTCATATTATGGCTCCCCTTAGGCTTGGGATCTTTCCTCGTCTTCTTGTTGAAGGATAGATAACTTTTTCACCCCTGGCCATTCTTAAGATGAAGAACGATTCCCTTTCTTTTTTATTTCTTTATTTCAACTTGCAATAGTGGTGAAGACATCGGTGTTCATTGGTTGAGTATATGAAGGCTGTGTCGTATCTGGGGTAGAGGGTTTCTATAGTGGAAGGGGATTTTGTCATAATCAACTAATTGTTCCTAAATAATGTCCTTGTAGCTGAGATGAATATATGTTAATAGAGGTTTGGTTAAATCCATATACATACACAGCCTAACATAGGAGTTATCTCTCTTGGATTTTGTGATGTCAGATAACCTAAAAAAAAATCGCAAGCTTATTACCCATTTTTTTCTAGGATTTCTGGATCCCAATATTCCTACGACAAGGAATAAAGACTAATTGATATTGGGAGGTAGGTTAAGTCTTCCTTTTCTAGGTCAAAGTGTGGCACCCAAGATTTCATGAAAATCCCAATGGAGTTCATAAAATATGAGCCTCCTTGCAGTATGTTATCTTGATCTATGATGTTATTAAATATGTCAGTTAAGAACCCTCTAGATCCTAATTTTAGCTCTAATTCTCCCTTTATTGTCCAATTTTTACGAAGATAATTGAGGAGGGCCTTCTGTATGTCGAAGGACCTATACATTTGCATAAAATTACTTTCTCTTTCATGTGCTCTATTTTGTATCCTAGTTTATCAACTCGGATCTCTAATAATAGAGCTTCTTGAGCTTGAGGTTGGCATGGCTCTGGTTTTTCTCAACATTTACTTATGGTTCTAGGGGAATGGTTAATGATGGACATGGATTTAGATCGTGCTATTTTCAAGCCCATCACCTAAATAGAGGATGTGTTACTACTAGGCTTACATGATTGTTGATGAGAAGAGCGAACAACAACAATGGATTTGAATAAGGGGCCACCTCTCCCCCCCGTGAGGGAGCCATTCAACTGCAGCAGTGGATGCAGGAAGAAGATATCATAAAAACCTAGCCTACTCTAATAGGCAGAAGAAAAATCGAGATGAAACCTTATTCCATAAATTCAACACCTTGAAAAACCCCTAGGGCACTCAAATTGTGGAGAGCTCACAACTCAAATTTGTGATTAGAGTAAATATTTGCCAAATTCCGAGCAATTTTTCCCAGAAAAATTGGCAAAAAACCCTCCTAAAGTCTGAGAAATAATCTACATGGGTGATGAGTTTTCTACATGTTAATTGTCTCTTAAAAAAACAAAATAAACTTCTTGCTAGAACTAACTAGTTTCTTGGTTTGGTCAGAATTTACTAGTTAATTTTTTTACTTTCATGTGTGTGTGTTGATGGTGAATGATTTTCCATCCTTGACGAGCCAATACATGTTGTCTCTCCACATGAATATTGCATCTCACATGTAGTACATGTAGGGACTTTTGAACACCACTCCACATACATCATGGTGAAATACATCTATTTCTACTTCATTAATAAAATTAGCACTGATAGCTAATCTCAATTTGCACTATGTTGTTACCTTTATCTCTCCATCCTTATTTTCCCATCCCAATTAATATGGGCTTGGATTATCATGAATTTCAAATCCCAATTTGTTGACCAACTCTATTACACTGAGATTCACCTACAATGTCAAGTCAAATAGAACATCAATATTTTTCTTCTTTGCCTATATGTTTATGTGGAAGAGTTTGGTCATTTATTTATGTTATTATTGTTGAAGTATACTTAGATTCACCTCCTTCTATATTGAAACAAAGATTGTATTCTCATCCACGCTTGAGCTACTTTCATAATGGTTGCTCGAATCAGTGGCCATGAGATTCTTGTTATTATTATCTTTCCTTTTATTCTTTGGGTTAAACTCTAGATGAAACTTCCAACAATTCTTCTCTATACGACAGCTAATATTATAATGATTTCCGTGGTTGTTAGGATCCTTGTACTAGTGTTATATGTCTACTATATTTTTATCTTTTCCCCCATTCCACTTCTTCCATCCCTCCTTAGAAGTGTCCTAATGTTCCTTTTATTTTGAGCCACTTGGTTTCCCTTTATTTTGGCCTATGTTCTCAAGGTATTGTGCCTATAAACAAATCTCGTGCACCAACCTGGGATTGAAAAAAATAACTTTCTTCTGCAAATGGCTATGTAGACCCCCTGAATACTTGAGGAGTATATCTAGGTTCTTTGGGGAGATACCCAAAATTATGGCCATCTTTCTAAGTTCTATGGTGTACTCATGTACACTCTACCCCTGCTTCTTCTTGAAGTAGTTCCATCAAGTCCAATGGTCCTCTGCATACAAGATGAGGTTTTTAAATTGCTTCCACTTAGTCACTAGAGGATCTCCCTCCAAACTCTATGTCTTTGTGTGGATTTCCAACTAGATCAAAGCATGGCACTCTTAGCTACACAAATGAAATCCTTTATTCTCCCTCTGTATGATGAAAAATAAATTAACTTTTAATTGTTGCAATGAATGATTTTTCTTCCAAGCATATATAACACCTTGATATGGCTTCATATCAACCTTTTCTTTCATTTTGAATAGGGACTATGAATGGTTTACCACACTCTAAATAGTTTGATATTTTTTCTAGGTCCTTTCTTCAACTCTTTCTTTATTGCTTCCTAATCTCCTCACCCCCCTCTGATCGACCCTTGACATTAGAACTACCATATTCTCCTAATATCTTAGGCATATTGTTCAATGCCTCCATGAGGAGATTCACATTAAAATTTAAATATACAACTTGTGGTTCTATCCATGGAAATTTCTCCTTTGCAGGATCATGAGGGTTATTCACAAATTTGGCCACCATGATTGGGGTTTAATGAATTTTGGATTGGAAAATATATATCCCCTTAAAATATTCATAATATGCCCCAAAAACCTATTCTAATACCAATATGATTCATAAGCTACCGTGATATTCAACTAGAGAATTCATTACAACATATCTAATAAAATATACTTAAAATACAAAATATACAATAAGAGGGTTTTATTTCTCTTAGATTTATGGATATGTAAAGTATTGTTTACTGTATATGCATGAAAATTATAATCATGCAAAAAGTAGAGAAAATAAAAAATAAAAAAACTATCACAAACCATTTTGAGAGAAAACCTAGTTGGAAAGTGAGGTTTCTTGCCTCTCTTTCTCTAAATAGAAAATTATTGTGAGTAAAAATAAGTAAGGTATATGGCCCGTGGGCTAATATAGTGCACAAACCCTCTCTATTTCCTGTCTCCCTATCCCTCTTGGTTACTTTTCTTTCCTATGGAACAAGATACATTAAAAAATAATGGAACCTATTTTCCTCAAAGTGGACTAGTCATAACACAACAATTTAGCCTACTAGGTTTGACACCCTCAACTCTTAATCAGAGTTACAATATTGACTCTTCTAGAGTATTATTCATCATTATCATGTAACTAGCCTCTTCTCCTTGAGTAATGGCAGTTGGCATGGATTCCTCTTAAATAACGGTGGTCGAAATAAGAAGGTTAACTTGTGAGTAGCATAACATTTGCATACAAAATTTGATTCAGTAAATTATTATGCCATTGAAAATATGCTTATGTGTATAATACGAAAAAAAAGTGTGGCACTAAGGCAACATTTTTTTCGCTTGAAATAAAAAATCATAATGCCTCAGAATACTCCCAAAACATTTTAGACCCCAATTTTCCAAATTGGGTCCCGCTGATAAAAAATGACCTTGTGAGTTGACACCTCCACTTTTTTCCAATATGAAATCATCAAGATAGATGAAAAAACATTATAATGATCCAATATGAATCATGTAAGATTTCTTTTGATTTAATATTGGAAAATATTATCTCATCATATAAATATGTTAACATTTTAGTTTATTAGGCCCCTAAATGGTATGTTCATACCTCTTTGGAAGGTTTCCCCTACATTGATTAACCCAAATTACATGATTTTATATGAAAAGGTTCTCTAGTTAGTACAAAATTATATTTTAAACCTATCCTATTTAGTCACTAAGACTTGGTTATATCTAGAAAAATCATCTAATAAGAAAGATATCTCTAAACTGGAAACAATTTGTAGGATTCATGGAAGTGATGTGGTTATTTTACTTTTATTAGTCTAAATTCAAGTTCCTAAATATTCATACAAATCAATACTTCAATACACTTTTTTTCATAGGTCACTAGACTAGCCACCCAAGTATATTCCTTAACTTGGAAAATAATACTAGCATCTAACAATTTTTTAGCTTCCTTTAAACATGGGCTTCCAGGGGTATAGGTATCTTGCTTAGGCTATGTTAGAAATGCTTAGTAATTTGTTTCAAAGGAATGGAATTTTGTATAATCCAACTATCATATGCCTTAATATTATCATAAGTCCATGCAAATATGTCTTGGTACCTTTAAGGAGTTTCTAGAACTCTTAACTTTTTTTACTTAGAATAGTTTGGTTTGAGATCTACATTCCCAGGGTTCTTGGGGTAGTCCAAAATGATTTTTTGATAATTTAACATAGGTTTATGGACCTATTCATTAGTAGGCTTGTGAAATTTGTTTTACAAATTGAAAATTTTCCTTAAGGATGTAAATTTTTGGGATATAATGTTGGATAACATGTTTGAATCTTTTTCCATTTCAGTGCTATAGAGCTCCTCATTAATCATTAAGTCCTTAAAGGTATCATTGTCTGTTAGGAATTGAGTAATGTGAGAGAAATCATTAAAAACTATCCAATTTTTCAGGTTGTTAAGGATGGAAGGTATAAATAATAGGTCCACTGAGAACTTACATTTCTCAAAATATTCAAATGGTGAAAGCCTTCAAGCAACCATGGTTAACAAATCAGGTTTTTGGTTTTTGGTTGTGGTTTTGCAAGGTATAAATAATAGGTCCACTAAGAACTTACATTTCTCAAAATATTCAAATGATGAGAGCCTTCAAGCAACCATAGTTAACAAATCATGTTTTTAGTTTTGATTGTGGGGAATGACATTATTTTTGTAAGCCTAGAAATAATTGATTAAGGCTAAGGCCTCTTACTGACGAAACTTAAGGTGCTAGGAATTACAATAGATGACAAATCATATTTGGAATTGCATAAAATATCTAAACACTCTAATGATGTGATCCCTTAGATCTAATCCTTTTATGAACCATTGGATTAGAGATTCATCATCAACAATATTGTTAGTACGTTCCAACTCAATCCTACATGAGATGAAGATCCTTTTTCCTAAAATATATAAAATGAGACATCCAAGTCATACTCCCTTTGTGGATTTAGATCCATTGGAATAAAAATTAGAGACCCAAGGTTTGGATTCAGTGAGACATTTTAAGTTGTGGTGACAAAGTTGGATGATAATCTTTTTAGAGCATGTACATGCGATTTCTCTTCATAATAATTGTTCTTTGTAATGGTAACTTTATAGTGGTAAATATTGAGTGGATATGGTTGGTAGTTGAAGATTCCAAAAAATAATTTGCGATATAATTTTCCAAAGTCGAAAATGCATAGGAGATGGCTCATTTGGCATTTCAAGTTGAGTGAAGTTTTTTCATGTACCTTTCTTTTATAAGGTACCCCTTTCCATGAAAACTAAATATGAGACTAGTTAAATGTGAAATATAGCCATGGATTAGTATATCAATCCCTAGTTAATATAATTTCATAAGCTCTAGCAACATCTACTATTACAATTTCAATGATTTGGTGGACTCAAGGATCTATAGGAAACCTAATGAGGAATTATTCCAAATCCATTTTAACTTTCACCTCTATTAAATCAATATATATGATCATTTTAGAGATCTTTTAATGGGTGACCCCAAGGTTTTGATGCATTGAATAGGGAATAACTTTCACAGAGGGTCCATAATTGACAATGCAATTATGGACATTTTGGTTGAAATTTTAGAAAGTTACTAGGAATGGGAGAGTTTGGATTTTTTTTCTCCTATTCAATTTATAAACATTTGTGATAATGATCTACCCTAAGGATAAAGTGGATCTTCTAATAGAACCTTAATCACCAACTAGTACAATTATAGGCTCATTTTATATACATCCATGACTAAGATGTTGCATTTCATTTTCTATAGGTATTCTACAACATTGTATTATATGGGTTTCACACAAGTTTTACTCTTGGATGGGGAAAAGGGTTAGGAACGCGTTTTAATACCTAAGGAGGTTAATTCTAAGTGAGATGTGATGTGTCTTCTTTGCAAGCATGGATTGGGTAACATTCGCATTAATTAAAATTGGGGTAGGACATTTACTTTTCAAAGTACATCTCCTTGCAATATAGGTTTGATTTTTGTTTCCCTAATGTTGATCCTATAAAACAATCATTCGAAGATGAATTTCAATTATTTTATATGTGTATCATAATGAACTCTGGGATAATTCTTATTAAGAATAAACATGGTTGTTTTTTCAGTAAAACCTATCGGCTACTGATTTCATGGAATGTTTACACTAAGGACAAGTATTCTTGGAATGATTCTCTTGGTAGTAATTATAGAAGTTGTTCATGGCGACATCATCCAAATCTATATTAATATTGGATGGGGGTAGCTTGATAGCTGGACCAGGAGGACTTGGTCTCCTAATGAAGGGTCTACAAGGCATGGGTTTGGTTATTCCTTCCCTTCCATTTCTCTTTATATCAATCAATTCATTGGTGATTTTCTTAATCATTCTTTAGATATATCCTAATATAGCGAACTCCGTATTTCCTTGCTCAACTTTAGGTGTGGCTCTATTAGCCTATATTCAGTTCCTAGATTGATATTTTTTCAAATGAATCTCATTACAATCCATTATTTCTAACTCAATATTTATTTCCTCTATTATCATCTTAGGTATGGTTTCCCTACAGAATATTTTAAACTTCATGGATGTATAGGCAAGTAGAGCATTCACAAAGCCTTATTTTTATAGATTAACGGAATGTTGTGTACCCTCCTTGAACCTATTAAGTGTTGACATAAAACTTTTCACAAAGTATTTAATATTTTTGGTTGGATCGATGGATAGAGAAACAAATCCTACCATCAAGGTCATTTTCATGGATGGTTCTCCAAAATTTTCTAGAAATGTTAGGTAACCAGATCAAAAAAGAAACAGATCAACGATTTCAAAATTAGCCTCTTCGAGGGGGAAACCTCCTTTAAATCATATAAATGAAAAATTATTGAATGATAAAAATTACAAGACCTCCTTTCTATATATAGTAGTCTAAGGGGTCATAATATAATTAGAGCCTACATAAAAATAATAATGCAATGGCACAACAATAACAATAGTGGGCTTATATGGGGCACAATAATAACAATATGGGGATTACATGGACATAGAAATAACAATAAGGGGCTACAATAGTAGTATAGGGACCTAACATGCCCCTCTCCTTCGAAAAAGTCTCGTCCTCAACACTTGAGTAGTTATGGATGCTTCTGTATAAAATTATCATCCTCCCATGTGGAATCTTCATAGAGTAAGTTCTTCCACTTGATGAGATACTCTTAATTTCATCGATTTTGTAGTTGTCGTGATCTTGCTTCTGTGATTGCTTTAGGTTCCAATATTACTTTTCCTTCCTTGTCAAGTTTTGGCAATATTATTTGAACTGGGAGCTTGTCACCTATAACCTTCTTAAAGCATGAAACATTGAAAATTGTGTGGACTCAGGGAAGATGCAAGAAGCTCCAATTTGTATGCCATAGTGCCAGTCTTTTGCAATACCTTGTAAGAACCATAATAGTTTGGTCATAATTTATTATCCTTATTACCTTGCTTGAGGTACATTTGTTTGTATGGTCGTAGCCATAAAAATACCTAGTTTCCTACATCAAAACTTCTTTCACTCCAATGTTGATATGCCTGTTGTTTCATTCGATTCCGGGCCAAAGTGAGGTTATCCTTTAAGAGTTGGAGAACTTGTTGTTGATGTTTTATGTGATCTTCCATTGTTTGAACCTTAGAATTTTCTCTTAAAGATGATGTGATGGATGGTGCATGATATCCATAAAGTGCCATGAATGGGGTCATTTTTGCTGCAATATGGAAGGAAGTGTTATACCACCATTCAACTAGAGGTAAGCACTTGACCCATTGTGTTTGTTTATTAGATACAAAGAAACGAAGATATCATTCCAAAAAATTGTTCGATATCTTCATTTTCCCGTCAGATTGAGGATGATAAGATGCGCTATGTGCTAATTGAGTACCCAAAAATGAAAATAATTTCGTCCAGAAATTTCCTGTGAAAATGGGATCTCTGTCACTTAAAATAATCTTTGGGTTTCCAAGTAGATTTTGAATTGTTTCCATAAATTCAGTAGCATGTTTATTTGCTTTAAATGGATGAGAAAATGTACAAAAATGTGCATAATTGGTAAGTCTATCAACTACCACCATGATGACACTCTTTCCTTCGGACTTGGGTAAACCTGTGATAAAATCCATTGAAACCTTCTCCCAACATTGACTTGGAATGGCTAAAGGTTGTAACAAACTCAGGGTCTTAATCGTCTCAACTTATTTTTTTGGAAAACCAAACATTCCACTACAAACTTTTGAATATCAAATTTAAGGCCCTCCCAAAAAAAATCCTTCTTGACCCTATGGTATGTTTTTAAAAATCCTAAGTGCCTCCTAAGGGAGAGGCATGCAACTCCAAAAGAATATTTTGTTTGAGTTGGGAATTCTTACCGAGATATGAGCAATCATTGTATCATAATAAATCATTTTTGCAGCTAAATGTATCATATATACTAGGATCTTACTGCGAATTTTGGATGAGCATCCACCCTTCTTCATCATTTTTCCATTAACCCCTTGCTTTGGCTACCCAATCTCGTTGGATAATTGAAATGGCACAAATAAATTCTTCCACATCCTCATCCTTTCTTGAGAGTGCATCCGCAACAACATTTTTCTTCCAATTTTTGTAGATAATTTCAAAGTCATAACCCAACATCTTTGTGACCCATTCTTATTGCTCTTCTCAAGATAATATTTGTTCCAAAACGTATTTAATACTATCATAATCTATTTTTACCTTGAAGTGTCTTCTCATTAGGTAAGGTCGCCATTTATTTAGTGCATGTAGTATTGCCAACGTTTCCTTCTCATAAATAGGTTTGTGTAAATACTTTCCTTTGATTGGACAACTTTCAAAATAAATGGGTCTTCCTTCTTTCATTAAAACAACACCAATTCCATTTCCTGAGGCATCACATTCCACAATAAAGTTTTTTGTGAAGTCTGGCGTAGCTAATACTAATGCTTGGCACATTTCCTCTTTAAGATGTTCAAAGGCCTTAGTTGCTTCTGGAATCCAATAAAATGCATCTTTCTTCAGTAATGTTATAAGAGGTGTTGTTATTCTCCCACAATTCTTAACAAACTTGCAATAATACCCTATCAACCAGAGAAATCCTTGAGGATTCTTTGTGGTTGTAGGGATTTCCCATTCTTTAATGGCATTACTTTTCTTAGGGCCTACCTTAACACACTCATGAGATACAATATGACTCAGATATTCCACTTCCTATGCTACAAAGAAAAATTTGGAGGTTTTTGCATATAATTGTTTCTCCTCAAATAGTTTGAGAACACTGTCAACATGATGAACATGATCCTTCCAAGATGTTGTAGATTAGTATATCATCAAAAAATAATAACACAAATTTTCTAAGGAAGGGTTTGAAAATGGTATTCATCAAACCCTGAAATGTAGAACGTGTATTTGTAAGGCCAAAAGACATGACCAAAAATTCATAATGCCCCTCATGAGTTATAAATGTTGTTTTCGGAATGTCTTCAGTCTTCATTCTAATTTGATCATATCCTAAACGAAGATCCAACTTGGTGAAGTAAATTGCTACATGTAAATCATCCAAAAATTCATCAATGACATGAATGGGAATTTTTTCTTTAATAATGAGCTTGTTGACCTCCCATAATATGTAGAATTTCCTGCAAATTCTCTACAAATCTACCTTTGAGATCTATGTAGAAAATATGACTGTAAATTAACTTGATAATGAAATATACCAAAGAAAAATACTATAATCTACTTCTACTATCAAACTTGCAGAAGCTTAAAGATCGAGCTGAATTAGAGCTGAACACATATAACCATGAGAAGAAGAATCAATGCACATGAAACACATAAAATACTCAGGGAAAAGCCTCAACTAAAAACCCCACTATCTTTATTATCATACAAGGTGGAAATACATCAAAATTATACAAAGCCTTAGCTCTCGCAACAAGCCAACTCTTAGTAAAAACCTCTTGGATACTGACAGGAAATCAAAGCTTCTCACAAGCCTTCTCCTTTGTCATCCAAGCTCCTATTTCCTTGTGTTGTTTCTCTTGAATGATCCTCCTGTTACCAAGTGGAAAACTCTTATCCAAGTGGAACACTAATCTCACACCCTATCAAATTTGGGTAATCCTCAAGGAACCTTACCTTGGTTGCATGGATGAGTTTCCTTTATAGGAGAAAACATGCAAATGATAGTACACTGTCCATGTATTTAATCTCAACTGGGTCTTTCTCAGAATAGACATGCATGAGTTACTGATGAAAGAATCTTCAGTTATCTGGAGTAAACTAGTTGGATGCATGCATGCATTAACTAACTAAACTCACAATTAGCTCCTCAAATAGTTTGGATATAATTTAACTGGACGTCACTCAGTAAACTGAGCTAACTAATTACAACTCAAATATAACTCAATCTTATCTCCTTAATTAAGGGATAATCTCCTTAATTTAAGGGATAATTGTTGCATGACTCACAAAGACTTCTAA
>APFE030720536.1:157586-168750 GCA_000404065.3 Pinus taeda | reverse complement strand
TGATTGAGTTATAAATATAAAGTTGCAATGCGTACCTTTTGTGCTTGTTGCACATTATGGAGATCAAAATAGTACTTAATCTGTAGTATCCATGTTACAGGTTCCTTGTCATCAATCTGTAGTATCCATGTTACGGGATCCTTGTCATCAAAATTCCTCAATTCTATCTTTGGAATATGGTGCATCTTCAACCCAACGTTAGAGTCTATGAAATCATGATTACAATTTATTTTTTTCTCATAATGAGTTTCATATAATATATTTTTGTTATTAGGAAGCATTTCTTGTAGCAACTTTGTCAAACCTTCCATGTCTACTTTTAAACCATCCTTCAAACCTTTTATGATTGCTTTTAATCCATCTTTAAAATCTTCCATGTTTTATTTTAAACCATTCTTCAAACCATCCATCTTATCTTCCATTTCATTTTTGGTTACTCTTTGCGCGAGCGAAATTTGTTGCACTTGGTCTCTTAATTTTTATATATCATGTTGCATTTGTTCCTCTCCTTCTTGTGTCATAGAAAAGATTTATGGTTTCTTACTAGGTGTGTCCATTTTTTAGTTTAGAGTCATTTTAAAATCAAACAATGACATATATGCTTCACTATTCCCTTTGAATCACTTCAAACTGATTTTTCAAACAAGAGCAACGCAAAATTGAAAAAATACACACCTTTTTCTTAATTTTTAGGAGCTAGATATTGCAGTTGTTGTATATCTATAATCGCAAATCTTCAAGATCTGAAATTTTGTCCACTATTATTCCTCTGAGTCTTATTTCCAACCCAACAAGTTATTCCAATATTGGATTTTTCAAGAGAGAGTTATACCCAATATCCCATGATGACCTTATTATAGACTGGTTCAGTAGAGCGAATGTGAATGGAGTGCCACGTGTCACTGTTTTAACCTTCAGCCTTAAAAATAATGCCAAAAAAACTAAATTCCATCCTTTTTCGGTAACTTTTTATCAAATTTAAATCTGATGCTCAGAGAGAATGTTATGACTATTTTCCCTAGGTCAGTTCTTTGAGATGGAATTCTGGAGTCTGCATAAACCCTAACTTCCTCAGATCATATCTCCTAAAATATAGGGATACAATCTTTGAAATTTGTACATGAAGTTCACCAAGATTTCCAATCCACGTGGTTTTAATTTCAGCTTCTAAAGCTTTGTAAAAACAAAATTATAGCGAAAATTCCACGATGACCTGTTTGAAGTAGTGAAACGATAGAATCTAAAGCTCTGATACCAAATGTTATGTAACTAGATAAAAAAATAAATAGATAAACTACTTAAAAATTAGCCTATTTTAGGGGGAAACCTCCTTTACATCACATAAATGAACAATTCTTAAATGATACAAATGACAAGAGCTCCTTTCTATATATAGGAGTCTAAGGGGTCATAATATAATTAGAGCCTACATAACAATAATACTGCAAGGGCACAACAATAACAATAGTGGGCTTCTGCAGGGCACAATAATAATAATAATAATAATAAGGGGCTACACTAGTAGTATAGATACCTAATAAGAAAGAAAGTTTCAAATGTATTCAAGCTAGCTATACATCCAATAAGTAGGATGAAATAACATGTGGATGCCTTCTTCTCAAATGTATATAAGAAAATACAGTTGTTGTCATTTTCATGTTAAATATTAATTAACTAGACAGCCATGATATACTTCTTGATGTGGTATTTGTAATTTTAAGAAGTATTTAGGTCAAATTTAGGAAAAAAACTTATCGTGGTGTTTGGGAAAATTATGGGCGACCCTATACATCTATTTCCTTATCCAACCAAGGTTGATTTATGTCTCCCATGTGGTCCTCAAATTGAAAACTCCCTTTCAAGGATTTTGGACTCATTCTTATGCACTTGTGGTCATATCCATAATATCTATCACTATCCTCTTTCCCAAAGTGATATTCCTTGGATGGGCCTATAAAAGATGGATGGATCTAGTTTAGCGAGTAATGGATATTATATAATTATATATCTAATATATCTTCAACATTATGGACTAAGACCTAAACCCTCTAAGATATCATGGGTACTCTTATGCTAGTTTTACAAGGTAGAAGAGGGGTAATGGGTAGAATACAAAGTGCCGTTGCATATTGGTGTGTAACATACATGAAAATATTCTTGTTAAAAACTAGGTCCTCAAACTTGGATTCATTTTCCTTTGGTCTAGTTGAGCACCATGTATAAAAAAACCTTCAATAAAAGGTGTTATAGAGTTGTCCTCCTTTTAGTGCAATAGAAATCTTGATGAGGGGAAATGTCCCCCAAATAGTGAGGGGACCCAACCCTAGATAAAGGCAGAATTAGACTCTTTTTTGTTTGCGATAGATGAATATTTTGGATTATATGGCCAAGACATGAGCTTTGATGGGATTTAATTATAAGAATGGATAAAGAAAAATGGAAACACTTCAAAAAACTATTCTACAATATATTAAGAAAGGAATTGTAATTCAATAAATAAGGATAGTATAGATCCACTAAAGAACAATTCAAACATTGATGTATAAAGATGTAATGAAAAAGAACTGTACAATTCAACAAACATGGTTAGTCAAAATATGCTAAATGACAATTCTAGAAATATAATTTAATTTCATGAGGATAAATTACTTTACATTGAGATTAGTGAAGAAGAAAAATTAATATTTTATTGATCTGATAAAGAAATTAAATGTTAATCTAACAAGAGAGGGAATATGCATCTATATAGAATAATATATTTTCATGCAAAGTATTACCACGAGAGTCGATTAGTCTCATATTTTTGAATAGTTCTAATATGGAAATCATTAAATGATGTTAACAACTAATTTGATTAACACAAAATTGAAACAAGTAACACTACTCCATTCTCTATAAAGGGAATTTGCGGCATGTTAGAATAATCCAAGAAGTATACATGTCTTTTAATAGAAGGAAAACATTAAAAAATAGATCTAATCTAATTTGCAAAAAGAAATTCAATTATCTTAGAGTAGTCCAAGAAATAAATTAAATTATTTTGTAAGAAAAAATTGGCTAGGAAATGGCTTCTTAGTATTAAGAGATGACATAATAGTTCTTACAAAATTACTATTCCCTTTGAATATAAAAATTCCCAACTCTTTGTCCTTGAGGAAATTCCCATATATATAGTATTACAAAATATTCTCCATCCTATATGAGGTAGAGTGGGCTCAATCACGAAATTGAATTTGGTTCTAGTTTTGACATGTAATTTCTAGTAATAACTTCAACTAGTTAGAGGAGGTGAGGTAGTCATGTTGTGCATGTTAGCGATGTGGCATTCCTAACACCCTCAAGTTAGTTTGAATTCCTTGGAATGATAAAGATGGATCTGACCCATTGCTAATTGACCTTTCTTTGATTTCTCAAGAAGTCATTTCCAATTCTTTATTGTTATCTTTTAAAGAGTGACAATTAGTGGCCTCTTTTATTTCCAATATTAGGTGCCCCATTTTATGTCTCTACTCTTCACTAGCCTTCCTTACTACCCCTTGATTCATTCTTACCATTTCATTTTTCTTGGGGCGTTGCTTCAACTTTCTTAAGATATATTATTTTTATTTTTCTAGTGTGACTCTTGAATGTGTTCATTTTACAACCTGTTAGACCACCATTGTTAGAGTTCATGCTTATGCATAAGATTCTACATTTGAAGGAGGACTTAAGCTAGGTATTGATCGACATGC
This sequence comes from Pinus taeda, assembly GCA_000404065.3. Taxonomy (NCBI): domain Eukaryota; kingdom Viridiplantae; phylum Streptophyta; class Pinopsida; order Pinales; family Pinaceae; genus Pinus; species Pinus taeda. The sequence goes on along the minus strand of APFE030720536.1, from coordinate 165,019 downwards.
AAGAGAACATTGTGAAATTGATTCAATATTCCACCTAGAGTTATGACACTTAAATTGACGATTGCTTATAGACACTTGAGGCCCAAAAAATATGATTTTACATCCCTCTATGGTTGAATCCTGGAAATGCATAAGGTATAATGCACATGTAAGTGGAGCTCTTCATGCTCAAATGAAAACTGTTTTCCTTATTAAAGATGTGTTGAACCCATAAACAACCAAATTCTCCTTAAAACATTCATTTTGACTTATGTATTAGGGTATGAAACACATATCACCCTTTATTTATTGGTATGATGATGAAACATCTAAATTGAGGTGACGTGATAATTTCCCATAACACATTTCCTAAACTATGAGAGAATTATTAGGCTTCCTTTTCTTCCAATTTCTTCTTATATTTCCAAAGTGGTATCACCACCATTTGATATTGTTTTTTGGTGTTCCTGATAGAATCTCCAGGATGGATGTAGGTAATATATTGTGGCTTGGAATCTTAGGGTTAAACATTGCAGATTTAATGAAGGTGGCCACATTGTTGGGTACCCTTCTAAATAATCGACAAATCTATAGGAAAGGGATGAAATATTTCTTTAAGAGTACATCATAATTTGAAGCTCTTAGTCCCAGTATATTTTACCACTCTTTCATTGTTTGGGGAGGCATATATTCCCTAATGCTCTTAACTCATTTGAATATTACATTGGCCCTAGTAGAGGATTTAATTGTGTGATTTTCCATGTCCATAAATGTTATTAGTATGTATATCACATCCCTTTGGGAATATTTTGATTCATTGATCTTTTCTAGAAGTACCTCGTGCATGGGGAAACCTTGAAGGAATGTGGACTAGGTCATGGCCCGTCGTTGGTGCAATTTGTAGTCTTGTGGTTACCTAATCGAGGAAATTACTATAATTTTGATCTAGATGGAAAGTAATGTGAGGAAATCTTGAGCCAAGAAAACATAATATGACCATGTTGCATTAGAACTTGAGATAGAGGTAGTTGTCACATCATTGATAGGTGAGAGGAGACAAGAGAAGATGTCACACTAGCATGTCATATGGAAATGCATTGGAGGGGGAGGGAGGGGGCCATATCGTGGGATTAGAGCGATGTAGGAAAAATAAAATTATCATTGGGAAAATAGGTGTACCAACCATAGGTGAAATCCTGGTCACACACATGGATTACATGAGGGAACTCGACAATTAGAGTATTATTATAACGTAGGAAGATAGCTAGCACTCAGTATGATGGCAAAATATACTAGTGGGAGCTACAATGACCCTACTTGTGGAAGGCTAATGACACAATTGGGACAAATATTTTAGTTCACCAATGGGAGATTATGTTTAGAGGAAAGAGATTAGTGTGAATGAAAACACATCATGTGTTGAAGAAACTCTTCAATAGAGTGGTGATTCAGGACTAGGATATCAAATATTGAGGGGGGTTTCATTATTGATAAGTATTGACAACCAAAATGTGGTTATATATAAATATGGTCAACTAAGAAAGAGATGAAGAAGTGAAAGTAAGGTGATAATAATTCAAAGTAGTTATGGATATCTTAATAGAAAAAGTTCTATTGAACCTACACATGCATGAACAATGGAGAGTCAAGGAAAATAGTTTATTATAAGTCTAAATGCACTTAACGAAACCCAATAATTGGAACACCACCAACCACATGTATGGATGAATAGTGGAGAATCAAATAATCGAGGAATACAATGACTAAGGAAAGGTTTGAGATTAGTGAATACTATTAGGATAACACATGGGAAATCAACATAGTACTAAACACCAAGGTGCAAAAACAATCAATGTCCTACACTAATCCTACATCATTGCATTCAAAAGAATATATCGTCAAGGTGGGAGATGAAGTGAGATAAAGATCATAGTAATCTATTAACAACAAAAAATCTAAGAATATAAGATATTTCAAGAGACTATAAAAACCAACAAAATAACTCAAAAGTTGATACCTTAAAAAATGCAGGTGCAACAATTTTTTTGTTAAGTTTATTAAAGATTTAATGAATAATTCAATTTTCTTTTACAACTAATTAAAATATACTCCAAAATAATTTGTAACAAATAAAATTAGCGATAATTTGTAAAAAAAAAAATTAGCTTCCCCATTGTAATTTTTTTTTATTTATGGAAGTTTTGTATGACTTTGTAAAATTTATGTTTTTTTTTCAGAGTAACATATTTCATTCCATGCAAAAATATAATACGTATCTTGATATAGTAATTTGGTATCTAAATGATGAAATTTTGTAAAATAATTTCTACCATTTTGAAGAACAACTTATTTTTTCTTTCATTTTCATGTTTTAAGTTTTAGTGTTAAATTATATATTTTTTTATATGCAGCATATCCCCAAAAATAAGATGTCAAATGTTGATATACCATCTAAGAGTGTCAGCATGAAAATACATGCATATGCATATAGATATAGATATATATCATATATCTGGGCTTGCATTGGTGTACAATATAATTGTCAAACGAAAATGGCCAAATGAAAATGGCCATTGCAGTAAATGTTTATAGCATGGATGAAAAATATCCATGTTATCTATTTCAAGAGGGAAATATATAAAAATAAAAAATAATATTACCTGAAAAGATGATGTACTTGTAATTTACATAGTTCAATTTATTTATTAATGATGAATTTGTGTATTTTTATTTAAAAATAGCTATATTATAATTATTGAAAGTTAAATTAAAATTTTGGATGTTTTGTTTTAAAATCGATACATTGATCAATGTAACAAAGATGTTTATTGGTTGAGTTTAAATTATATAATTAGGTTGGTAAGTGTGTATTTTGGAATAAAGTTTCTAGAATTTTAATTTAATTATGAATAATTATTAAGTGGATGGTAGAGATTTAATTTTCATGGAATATTTTAGAATATTTTTAGTAGTACTCACATATCAAACGTTGAGTTTTATCTCAAAAATAGCCATGCCATTTTTTCCCTTTTGATTAAAATCATTAATTAATATAAATGTCACATGATCATGTATCCTATGAATACCAATTATGGTTTTTTGGACATGTGGCATTAGTAAGTTATAGTATTGTCCTATGCTATCCTAAGAAAACTTATTTACAAGCTAAAATACTCCATGTTAATGTGGTAGTGAATCTCTATAATTAAAAATCCTTTACATAATTTTAAAATTACTATATGTTTATTCATATAGTATTTTATTACTTAATAGTAATATTTAAAATAAATATAATTTACTTCTTTTAAATTATAGATGTATCAAAGTGAATTTGAAACATTTAACAATTATATCATATATCCATATATTTAAAATAGCTAAATAACTCCAACTGATATTACTTAATTATAATAAAATATTCCTTATGATATACCATTGTGAAACCGGGAAAATTATATAAAATAAAATACATTTTAGCATGGCTTCGAAGCCATGGATATAGGTAACCATTAATTAGTGCCACCTAATTAACAATGGGTAAAAACAACTAACTCCCCCATATTTTGATGAGTATGCTTTTTTTTATATATATTAAATGTCATTTAGTTTTTTAGAATTTGTAGAATTTATGATGATAATAAATATTAACATAGTTATCTTTACTAATGTGGTTGATATTTATATGTTAATTAGCATATAAAAGGTATAAAATGTCACCAATTGACATATCTCAAGCACATTAGTAAATGTAGTTGTGCTAGCTATAGCCAAAATGTGTGGAGTGGATTCATTGACCATGATTAATTATGATTGAGGAGGAGGTTTGATCACATTGATTAAGGTTGGTAAGGTTGACTATGATAGAGATTGCATTAATGTTAATGTTAGTGTTTGATTAATTCTACAAAAAATGTTACATTAATGATTGACATGGTTGATGGGGTTGACTATTATTGATTATATTCAATTATAAATATCTTGATTGAACAATATGTTTGACCATATTTAATCATACTATAGAGACCTTGGTTGTCTATGTTCTAACATTGTAACTATGATTGACCATACTTAACTATTAAAAACTAACCAAAAATAACCATGCTTAATTATAACTAATCAAAACTAAAATAATAAATATTAAAAATTCAAAATAATATTTTTAATAGATAATTTTAAAATATTAAAATACCATATAATTTTTACGTCGTAAGGCGTTCCCTCTGAAAAGAACTTTCCTCTTGTCAACTTGTCATCGCCCTGCGCCGTTAGATTACATGTTAGACGATTAGAAAGTGTTTAGTCGTTGGATCAGAAAAAGGTAGTTGGGAAAGAAGAGTTATTAAACCTAACCCATCACCCCAACGATTTCGACTTTTCGTCTTCGATTGAAGCAACGGGGGCTCACACGCTGCATACGAGTAAACATTGTTCCATCCCTCCCGCATGGTTTCGACTTCGTCGATTGCAGGGATCAGGGGCCAGGTAAACCCTTTCCACAACAGTGGCTTTTTTGCGCAGCAGGGGGTGAGTTAAACCCTTGCCACAATAGTAGTTTTTCTGCCTCAGGTAGCAGGGGCCAGGTAAACCCTCATCACAACAATAGTTTTTCTGCCTCGTTGCATCAGTATCACCAAATTCAAGAAGAGGAGACTCTTCATGGCTGCAATGCCGGTTTCGACTTCACGTCGTCGATTGTATGCAGTAGGGGCCAGGTAAACCCTTTCCAAAACAATAGTTTTTCTACGCATCAGGGGGCCAGGTAAACCATTGCCACAACAGTAGTTTTGTTGCCTCACGCAGCAGGGGGCAGATAAACCCTCGGCAAGACAATAGTTTTTCTGCCCGAGTATCACCAAATTCAAGAAGAGGATACTCTTCATGGTTGCAATGGACCATATTTCCTGTACCTGGTATGCATGACCTCTGAAAACTGAAAGGTTCCTATCAGACCTAGTTTTAGCTGGCTCTATGTTAGTTCACTACAACAAAACAGGCAATTTACGCCAGATTTAGCACCAGATTTTAGTGTATTTTTCTCTCCATTGGGATGATCAGCCTGGTGCTAAATCTGGCTCTATTGTACAATTTTTAAAGCGTCCTTTTTTGTGCCAAATTTTGCATCTTTTTTACCGCCAAATTTTGCATCATATTTTGCACCAACATTTGCATTTGGTTTTACAATAGGTTTCGCTTCTAGTTTTGTGCCATTTTTTGCATCTATTTTTGCATCATTTTTTGTTTCCTGTTTTGTGCCATTCTTTGCTTCTATTTTTGTGTTGTAATTTACATCAATTTTTATACCATCTTTTGCATCTAATTTAGTGCCTTTTTTTGCATCGAGTTTGTGCGAGTTTTTGCATCTAGTCTTATGCCATTTTTTGCTTCTAATTTTGTACTTATTTTTACATCTATTTTTGCATCAATTTTTCTGCATTTTTTTACACCATTTTTTGCATCTAATTTTGCACCACATGTTGAATCTGATTTAAAGCCAAAATTTTCATCCATTTTTGTACCATTTTTTTCATGGAATTTTTCGTTTCATTTGTCTCCCTTTTTTGCATCCTATTTTGCACCTAATTTTGCATCATTTGTTGCATCCAATTTAACATCATTTTTAACAACATTTCTTGCATCCAATTTTGCATCCTTTTGAGCATCTAAATTTTCACCCTATGTTGGACCATGTGTTGCATCCATCTTTGAATCCCATTTTGTGTCTAATGTTACGTTCAATTTTGAGCCATTTTTTTCGTCTACGTTTGCATTTGTTTTTGCACCAAGTTTTGAATCATTTGTTGCACCTCATTTTGCATCCAAATTTGAGCCATTTTTATGCCCATTTTCGCACCATTTTTTCTAATTTTATGTCCAAATTTTCACCATTTTTTGCGTCCAATGTTGCATCCTTTTTGGTGTCTAATTTTGCATCTTTTTTGGCATCCAAATTTGCATCATTTTTTCTGCCACATTTTGTGTCCACATTTGCATCTCATTTTGCACCTAGATTTTAGGCTGAATTTTCATTTATTTATCCATCATTTTTGGCATTCTTAGTTTCACCCTTTTTTAGTCCCATTTTGCTTCTTGTTTTGTGTCTTTTCTTACATCCTTTTTGCACCCAAATTTTCATCCTAATTTTACACCATTATTTGCATCCTCATTTTGGTGTCTATTTTTACATCCTTATTTGCGCCCAATTTGGTATCTTTTTGTATGCCCTATTTTGTTCCCTTATTTGTGTCTAGTTTTACACCTTTTTTTAATTCTACTTTAAAACCATTTTTGTCTCATTGTTTGCATCTTATTTTGATGGCTATTTTAACATCCAATTCTACTCCCAATTTTGCAGCAATGGTTACGTCCACTTTTGGCTTCTTGTTTAAAGTTTTACTTTTACTTCCATTTTACTAATTTTATTACATAGTGAAATATATTATAGTTTCTAAATATCATTTTGCTATAGGATTTAATGCACAGTTAGATGAACATAAAACCCTCTCAGTTTATCCTAGAAACCTAAGATAGACTGAATAAGAGAAAGGTTGTTCTAGGGCTCAGGATTCTTAGTACATCAAGATGTAGAGTATAGACTAAGAAAAGAAGAATGAATTCATGTGAGTCCTCGCATGTAGGTATTGTTGGAGTTTTTAGTGTTGCAAGGAATCGCTCTTAGATATCTCCAAATCTTGGTCCTACACACAAGAGAGAGAACAAAGAAAACTTCGCAACATAATATCTTGATAATTGAAACTATCATAAACATATAAATGTTACTGAATAAATAAATATAAACCAAAATCCCATACATTCATTAGTTAAATAGGATAAGTAAAGAATGAATAGTAGCATATGGAAGGAAGAACGACTAATATATATGAATAAAGGAGTTGGAGGACAGTTACAACCATCAGATACAGTTGCAACAACACCTCCCCCAACTCCTAGCTCCAAAACTCTCCCTCTCAAGATAGATCTCAGCAGCATGACAATACATGAATTCCCATCATTTCCTCAATGGCCAAGCCTCCAATATATAGGAAAGTGAAGGCTATGAAGATTTCCTAAATTCCTCATTAGTTCAGTTTTGGCAAAAGCTTTTGGGTGAATAATGTTTCCTCATATAAAAGTGGCATTTTCCGCTTTTTAGATGCTTTTGTGCTTAGGCAAAAGCTTCCCCATGCTTTATGGCTCTTTCCCACTTTTGTATGCTTTTATTTTTTAGGAAAAATCTAAATATGAGGATAAAGAGATCACATTCCACCATATGAGTTTCTGAAAGTGAACAAGAGTGTCAAACTCTAGTTAACTCGAGCTTTTTTCCGGAATTTTCATTTTAAAATGTTAACATTGAATTTCCATGTCATAATGTGTAAGCCAATCAAAATCCTTTAAAATTTAAAAGACATATAGGTGTGACTAGGCAGTGGATTTTTTTTAATAATATAACTTAC
>APFE030720536.1:142096-153298 GCA_000404065.3 Pinus taeda | reverse complement strand
TATCTATTTTGTCTCCTTCAAGGTATGCAATACCTAACTACACAAACCCTAGCTGCAATCACAAGTGTGAGAAGAATGACCCGAAAACAATGGTAGAAGGCTTCGATCTTCTTCTCCTTTTCTTGGCTTATCAGGAGGCTCCCTTCCTTTCCTATTCACAATTATATCCTTTTGGTGGGTCCTTGATGAATGATCTCTTGAGCGAGGTAGATTCCTCACATATATAGGCTCCTCTCCCATTATATTAGGTCGGCTTGTCATCATTCCTAACTTGACACGTCCGTCTAGATAGGTTGATCTCTCCTTTTGAAGGTTGACTTGTTGAAACACTTGTGATGAGGTCTTGGAGGGTTTTTTCAATCTAACATTAACTAATACAATATGTAGCATGCCCCAGGTGGGTCTTCCAAACATGAAAATGATTTTAAGAACTTGAAGACTCACTGAAAAGCCCTAGGAACTCATAATGGAAGCTTGGCCTAAAAAAAATGTTCCTTGATTATGAAAACCATGCCTCAAGAACAACAATAATACATTTATTTTTCTCATTACATCAAATATATAAAATCACGATTACATATGTCATTTATGAAGACTAAACCTAGTTACATATTTCAAGAGTGCACAACAAGGAAAGAATAGAGATGTGCGTTATTGTTCGATAATTAATTGAAATATCATAAGTCATCAAGGAGAGAGGGGGTAACTAGACCTAATAGAGTGAGTGTCAACCTCCAAATCAAATGAATAAGGGCTTAGGTTGGGCTCTGACTAGGTGGTCTCCCTTATATGTTGAGGTGGTCATTTTCGCCATCAACACAAACACAATAGTACCACTACATGAGAACGAGATGGGGTAATGGAACCACACTATATTCCTACTCATGAACATGTTGTTGATATTCTAACAAAGGAATTTCCATACAAGAAGCTTGAGTACTTAAGAAGCAATATTTGTTTGGTAGACATCTCTTCTTTGAGTGAGAGGGAGTGATGATGGAAGATACATTATTTTCTTCATATGTCATAAACTAGATCAATACTAACAATCATAATTCTTTGTGAAGGCCATGCAAAAAGAAGAGGTTCTAGAGGATTTTATGAGGAGCTAAGATTGAAACTTGTTGAGGATTAGAAAATCTAAGATAGAAACAGACTTGTATATCAATACTCTTTGAGGATGAGATAGGGAATCCAAGATAAGAGTAGTACAAGCCGATTGATATTCTTTGAGGATTAGGAATCAAAGATAAGAATAGCAGTAAAAAAACATAATCTTTGAACATCTAGATGGGGTATGTGCCTTTAGAGATAGTTTGCTATGTCACTTAAAGACTTCAAGTATGATGTTCTCATAAAAGTTGACTTCATCAATTAGAGACCTCATTCACAATGTTGGTTATGATATTGATGCTTAATCCATGGCTTGTCAATTTGAAGTTTTCTTATTAGAATGCTTTAATTTAAGATTCCTTATACTTCATGATGGGATTATAAATACCTCTATAGTTAAGAGGATGTGTTGGAGAATGTAACTAGATTAGGCCTTCATAATGACCTTTGTAAGTATGACGTTGCATATCTTGTATATAAAAAGAGAAAAATATTTACGCTGTAAGGTGTTCCCTCTGAAAAGAACTTTCCTCTTGTCGACTTGTCATCGCCCTGCGCCGTTAGATTACATGTTAGACGATTAGAAAGTGTTTAGTCGTTGGATCAGAAAAAGGTAGTTGGGAAAGAAGAGTTATTAAACCTAACCCATCACCCCAACGATTTCGACTTTTCGTCTTCGATTGAAGCAACGGGGGCTCACACGCTGCATACGAGTAAATATTGTTCCATCCCTCCCGCACGGTTTCGACTTCGTCGATTGCAGGGAGCAGGGGCCAGGTAAACCCTTTCCACAACAGTGGCTTTTTTGCGCAGCAGGGGGTGAGTTAAACCCTTGCCACAACAGTAGTTTTTCTGCCTCAGGCAGCAGGGGCCATGTAAACCCTCATCACAACAATAGTTTTTCTGCCTCGTTGCATCAGTATCACCAAATTCAAGAAGAGGAGACTCTTCATGGCTGCAATGCCGGTTTCGACTTCACGTCGTCGATTGTATGCAGTAGGGGCCAGGTAAACCCTTTCCAAAACAATAGTTTTTCTACGCATCAGGGGGCCAGGTAAACCATTGCCACAACAGTAGTTTTGTTGCCTCACGCAGCAGGGGGCAGATAAACCCTCGGCAAGACAATAGTTTTTCTGCCGAGTATCACCAAATTCAAGAAGAGGATACTCTTCATGGTTGCAACGGACCATATTTCCTGTACCTGGTATGCATGACCTCTGAAAACTGAAAGGTTCCTATCAGACCTAGTTTTAGCTGGCTCTATGTTAGTTTATGTGCCGAAAACATTGTCAGAGGAATTTCATTATGTTGAGATAAAGATGATCCCACAGATGCAAGGCTGTGCAAGTCATTAATTGGGTCGATATTGTTGTTGTATTCTGGCAACAACAAGCATGGGGGTATCCGACGAATGCCTGAGTTTGTTCTAGGAGCTGAAGGGGAAGAAGGCGCATCGTTACGTTGTGTTCAAATTGATGAGAAATAAATCCAAGAAAGTGTTGGTTGATAAAACTGGGGGTGGAGCAAAAAGTTATGAGGATTTCACAACATCCCTTCCCGATAACGATTACAGATAATGAGTGTTTGATTTCGACTATGTGACTGTGGACAACTGTCAGAAGAGCAAGATCTTCCTCATTGCGTGGTTAGTATTTCATTTACTTATGTATCCTCTCTTCTTTGTTGTTTGGGTCAACGTTTTTTTGATAGGTAATATTATAGCAAACTAGTAGGTTGGGCTGTTGTTTAGCTATGAATAGGTGTGAATTTACGAAAACTGGCCCAGATTCAATGCTAATTGTATTCTTGTATGGGGTTTAATTGAGAATTCCATCTGAAGTTGTGTAAATTTTGTGGCATTATTGATAGGTCTCCCAACAAATCGCGCATCAGGGCAAAGATACTTTATGCTATATCTAAAGACAGACTGAGGAGGGAGCTTGATGGCGTTCACTATGAGTTGTAGGCTACTGATACTACTGAGATGGATATTCATGTGATCAGAGAGCGTGCCACTTAGATCATATGTTAAATTAAATTAGATTAAATCATTTTAGGACTTTTGTTTAAGAACTGGGGTGATGCAATTCACTCTTGACATTATTTCATCAAGGATCTGTGACCCAAGGAATAACTGCCATTTATCATTTTTTTACCTTATGTGACTTTAATTCTCTTATTTTGCCGCAACAACAAATTACTACTGAATGGCATATGTTACTGAAAACCCTGTTGGATCCAGGCTATGTTGGATTCCATCAGTTTGCAAAAAATAAAACCCATATGGATTACTCTGCCATCTTTATTTGCCCAAAATCAGAAGGTTGAGATTTCAGAGCAAAGCTTGGCCTTGCATATGTGGCATGTTTAAACACTTTGGATCCAGATATTACGATTTGATCACTTTACCAATGAATTGTGTTGTAAGATGCCAATGGAGTTCCATACAAACACTTTATTCGGTGATGATTTTATAAGTAGGGTTTCTAGAATGTAGCTACATTATTTATCTTAAAAAAATGGGTTTTGTTATATTATGCGGGATGGTTATATATAAATTAATCTACTGATCAATGGAGTTTCCTTGCTTTAGTTATGAGAGATTCCTTGCTTTATGTGTTTGAGAAAGTCTAATTTAGAGTGCATGTTTAAATGTAGCATGCAAAATAGGGAGCTTTATTGCAAATGACCAAGTTGACAGTGCTCTCTTCTAACTGAAGAGAGGTAATATAGTTTTTAACCGGATTTTGAGTGCAAATTTGAATGTGACATACAGAACACAGATTTTTATTGCAAATGACCAAGTTTAATAACATTTTGTTCTTAGGGAGGTGTTGTAGTTTAACCGCCATCAGGGTTTATGCTTACTTGGATTGCTATATTGGTCGTCTTGCTCTTGGAAGTTTTGTATGTTTATGCAGTTCATTAACATTTCAGCTTTTTTATTAAAGTGTAATAGACAAGTATAAAGCCTGATGAATTTAATATCGGAGAACATTGTAGCATACCCAATTTTTTGTCACTGTTGTTTTACATCTGTCAACTTCATAGTATTAAATTAGGATTATTCTCTACCGTTTCCTCTAAATATCTTTTAGCGTCTTTGATATTTTTTAAATTATTTGAGGTTTGCTTTGAGCTTATTATGTTTTGAGCTTTGCTTTGAACTTAATATGTTCTATTGTTAGCTTTGCTTTGAACTTATCATGTTTACGCTATTTTTTTTGGTGTCAAAGCAGTATGAGTCGATCAAAAATCTGTGAGTAACCAATGCAAGTCTTCTAAGCCATTACTGGAATGTTATGTTTATTTGTCCCTGGTAGAAGTAGGTATTTTTTTGGGGGAGAAGGCGCATCGTTACATTGTGTTCAAGTCAATGAGAAATCAAAGAAAGTGTTGGCTGATAAAACTGGGGGTGCAGCAAAAAGTTGAGGATTTCACAACATCCCTTCCTGATAACGACTGCAGATAATGAGTGTTTGATTTAGACTATGTGACTGTGGACAACTGTCAGAAGAGCAAGATCTTCCTCATTGCCTGGTTAGTATTTCATTTACTTATGTATACTCTGTTCTTTATTGTTTGGGTCAACGTTTTTTGATAGGTAATATTACACCAAACTAGTAGGTTGGTTTGTGGTTTAGCTATGAATAGGTGTGAATTTACGAAAACTGGCCCAGATTCAATGCTAATTGTATTCTTTTCTGTGGTTTAATTGAGAATTCCATTTGAAGTTCTGAATTTTGTGGCGTTATTGCTAGGTCTCCCGACAAATCCCGCATCAGGGCAAAGCTACTTTATGCTATATCTAAAGATAGACTGAGGAGGGAGCTTGATGGTGTTCACTATGAGCTGTTGGCCACTGATCCTACTGAGATGGCTACTGGTTAGTATTTCATTTACTTATGTATCCTCTATTCTTTGTTGTTTGGGTCAACGTTTTTTGATAGGTAATATTACACTAAACTAGTAGGCTGGGCTATGGTTTAGCTGTGAATAGGTGTGAATTTACGAAAACTGGCCTAGATTCAATGTTAGCTGTATGCCTGTATGGGGTTTAATTGAGAATTCCATCTGAAGTTGTGAATTTTGTGGCATTATTGCTAGGTCTCCCATTAAATCCCGCATCAGGGCAAAGATACTTTATACTATATCTAAAGATAGACTGAGGAGGGAGCTTGATGGCGTTCACTATGAGTTGTAGGCTACTGATCCTACTGAGACGGATATTCATGTGATCAGAGAGCATGCCACTTAGATCATATGTTAAATTAAATTAGATTAAATCATTTCAGGACTTTTGTTTAAGAACTGGCGTGATGCAATTCACTCTTGACATTATCTCATCAAGGATCTCTGACCCAAGGAATAACTGCCATTTATCATTTTTTTATCCTTATGTGACTTTAATTCTCTTATTTTGCCGTAACAACAAATTACTACTGAATGGCATATGTTACTAAAAACCCTGTTGGATACAGGCTACATTGGATTCCATCAGTTTGCAACAAATAAAACGCATATGGATTACTCTGCCATCTTTATTTGCCCAAAATCAGAAGGTTTGAGATTTCAGAGCAAAGATTTGCCTTGCATATGTGGCATGTTTAAACACTTTGGATCCAGATATTACGATTTGATCACTTTACCAATGAATTGTGTTGCAAGATGCCAATGGAGTTCCATACAAACACTTTATTCGGTGATGATTTCATAAGTAGGGTTTCTAGAATGTAACTACATTATTTATCTTGAAAAAATGGGTTTTGTTATATTATGCGGGATGGTTATATATAAATTAATCTACTGATCAATGGAGTTTCCTTGCTTTAGTTATGAGAGATTCCTTGCTTTGTGTTTGAGAAAGTCTAATTTAGAGTGCATTTTTAAATGTAGTATGCAGAACAAGGAGCTTTATTGCAAATGACCAAGTTGATAGTGCTCTCTTCTAACTGAAGAGGTAATATAGTTTTTTACCAGATTTAGAGTGCAAATTTGTATGTAGAGTGGGCTTTCAGTAAACTATAATAGCGAATACTAATTAAATGTGATTATTGGAAATAATGATCATTAAATAAAAAAAAGAGTTAAAAAAAGATAACACGATACAACAAAGGTGCAAGAACCAATTCTAATTTGGCTAGATATCTTGTTCTGGCTTGCTTCCTTGGCTAAAGCATACCAAGTAGTATAGCGCATTGATGAAGGTAGACAAACATAGGCAATTAGATCGACTAACTACACCAGACAAAATACAATAAACTACATAAGTATCAATGTTAAAAGTTGTTTTTATATTCAATATTTTTTTTTAAATGTCTTTAAGTTAAAAGATTGGATAAGAAAACAAATCTGATTTGTTCTACTTGTAGAGTTTTGTAGCACAGAAACATGGAATTATAGAATATTTCCTGAAGGGAAATGATTTATTTTGGAAATTTGAAATGGTTTAGTCAGGTCTAATCTCTTACTATGAAAATGAGCCGATGAAGCAGAAATCTTAATGTAAAAACTCTGCACTAGAAACACATAAAAACTCTGCACTAGAAACACAATGAAAAAAGTACTACCATAAAGAAAAAATAATTGTTTGGCCCAAAACTTTCTACCAGTTAAATATGCAATTGAATTTAGAAAGTAGTAAAAACCTGCCACATTAGACAAGATACTACATTATATATCTCCAGACTAGCAATCTACTCGAGTCCTCTATATCTGACCATTTTTGTTGTATAGTTGGTGTGTATTGAGTCTAAATAATAAACAACATTGCACAGAGAGTGCATCCAGAATCCAAACCTTCCTTTGGTTGTACTGTCAAAATAGACCGTCCATACCCTATACTGTAATTGAAACTACATATTTCATATTTTCAGTAAACCATTACTCTGTTTTTTTTCTAGCAATTGGAAAAGCCTATTAGTTCTACAAACTCTGATACATAATTAGCATTACAAATCAATTTTGGAAGTGCCATTACACTTTAAAGAAATTTCAACATTGATAAAACAAAACTAGCATATATCCATCTTAACCCCAACACTATTAAGCAGAGAGGGATTAAGGTGCTCAGAAGATCCAGGGTTAAGATTGCTTGCTTTTCTACAACCTCACACTGAAATCTCTCCCACCCAGCCTGTAAAGCATCTCGTATTTTTACAGCATTACACCATCTCTCCCAACCCACATGTAAAGCACCTCACTTCTATCAATGCATTTCAAAATATCACTAGCCAAGGAGTTCAGAGAAATTAAGGAAATCACAAGCATTCCAAAGAAATCTCTCCCACCCACACTGTAAAGTACCTCACCTCACCAACATCTCTCTCACTTGGGCTAGCAAAGCACCTCACTGTTATGAATATAATAATGATTTTCAAAATATGACTAGCCAGGAAGTTCAGACAAAATAAAAACCATAAGAAAACCACATACATCTCTCCCAGCCCACGCTTAAAGTACCTCACTTCACCGAAATTTCCCCCACCTGAGTTGTAAAGCACCTCACTTCTCTTGACTCATTAATGGGTTTCAATACATCGCTAAGATAGTTCAAAGAAAATAAGGAAACCATAAGGATTAAATAGACATCTCCCACCCAAGCTATAAACCACCTAGCTTTTCTTAGTGCAATAATTCATTTCAAAATGTCACTTGCCAGGTAGTTCAAACAAAATAAGGGAATTGTGCAGATAAGGAAACAAACCCTAGAAATCTTAGTGCCATAATGCATTTCATAGAGGTTGTAAAGCACCCAATTTTTCTTAGTGCAATAATGCATTTCAACATGTCACTAGCCAGGCAGTTCAAACAAAATCAGGAAACTGTACAGATCAGGAAACAAACACTAGGAATCTTGATGTAGTAAGGCATTTCAAAATATCACTAGCCAAGTGATGAGAGAAAATAAGGAAACCAAAGGAATATTGCACTGTATATGCATGTGTTGTAGCCACTACATAGATATTTCAACACAACTATTTATATCATATAATTCTAATATCCAAAATATATAAAAATCCATCCAGTACCTATCCATGGTAAGTAACCTTGGTATTGCACAGAAGAGATCTATTAAATCAAGAACACTGCAATGTATGATAAGTAAGCTTGAATTTAATGGGCACACCTAATTCGTTGCTCTTAGTAGTCTAATGGGGTGTAAAATTCTTCGAATTCTAATAAAAATTATGTAGCTTATCAACTTTTTCTCTTATACTTTAATATAGTTGAAATTATCTTTCCTTCTGCGTACTTAAAGTAATTTTAAAGTTATAAATTACCGCACCCAATTTTTCTTAGTGCAATAATGCATTTCAATATGTCACTAGCCAGGCAGTTCAAACAAAATAAGGAAACTATATACATCAGGAAACAAACACTAGGAATCTTGATATAGTAAGACATTTCAAAATATCACTAGCCAAGTGATGAGAGAAAATAAGGAAGCACTGTATATGCATGTGTTGTAGCCACTACATAGATATTGCAACACAACTATTTATAACATACAATTCTAATATCTAAAAGATATAAAAATCCATTACCTATCCATGGTAAGTAACCTTGGTATTGCACAGAAGAGATCTATTAAATCAAGAACACTGCAATGTATGATAAGTAAGCCTGAATTTAATGGGCACACCTAATTTGTTGCTCTTAGCAGTCTAATAGGGTGTAAAATTCTCCGAATTCTAATAAAAATTATGTAGCTTATCAACTTTTTCTCTTATACTTTAATATAGTTGAAACTATCTTTCCTTCTGCGTACTTAAAGTAATTTTAAAGTTATAAATTACCATTTTATAAATTATATTAAGTTTTTCATGTATCATTGTATATAATATTTATCAAAAATAAAAATTAATATATACTACTATATATTAAATATATTTTTAAATATAACTTATATATATTATATTCAATCTTTACGGTTTGAATTTTTTCCAAAATTTTTAAAAAAAATAAAAATTTATAACTTTTAAAAGGTTTCAAAAGTAAAATCTGACTAATTACTTGATATTGTACTTATTTATGGGCTTTTCAAGTTATTTATTTTTCTTTATATTAAAATATTATTATTAAAATAAAAATAAATATCTTTTACAAATTGAAATAATTGTATGGAGATGATTTTTATCCTCCAACATGAATTGATTGCATGGGAGATTTTAGCCAATTATAATTGAGATGTGTAATGTTACTGTAATGATATTAAACTTCCTTAATTCAGTTCAAATTACATAAATATAAAATAAAATAAAATAAAGAATTATAATTATTATATCAAACCATTTTAATTCTAGATTTAGAGAGCGTACAAAGGGATTAAATTTCTCAAGGTGTAAGCTTTTCCTCTAGATCCTTCTTAACACTAGATTTAGCAAGCATAGAGAGGGATTAAATTTCTTGATGATAATGTTTGGGTTTGCACTAATATATTGAACTAGATTTAGCAAGCATAGAGAGGGATTAAATTTCTTGATGATAATGTTTGGGTTTGCACTAATATATTGAACTGTGATTTCAACTTTTAAAGGTTTGTTGGGGCAGATGATCATTTTTGCAGAGTTGGATAAAGATCCAACTTGAATATGGAAGTAGGATATTCATTTTTTCAGAGTTGGATAAAGAGCCATCTTGAAGATGGAAGCAAGATATTGAAAAAACCAGTTTTGTTCACAGAGTTTGGGAGATCTTACAAAGGGCTAGGATTTCACATGAGTGAGAGAGACAATTTACTTGATGTGGTTTATAAACATGTATATGCATTACTACATTGGGGGAGCAGGTGGAGGGGCCATGTTTTGGTATATGGAAGAAGGAATGAGCTCATATGGAGATGGGGCCATGTTTTGGTATATGGAAGAAGGAATGAGCTCATATGGAGATGGGTACGATATTTTTATTTTCTGAGAAATCCAATGGAGGGGCCATGTTTTGGTATATGGAAGAAGGAATGAGCTCATATGGAGATGGGTATGAGATTTTTATTTTCTGAGAAATCCATCACAACAACTCTGGTTTCTGGTAAGTCTCATAAGTTCGTTGATCTTACTCATTTATTTATCAAGATATATGAGTATAAGAATAAAAGGCAGGGCTATGCACATTGCCCATGAAATTTATCGGAGGTTGATATTGATGGTCAAATTCTTTAAATATTTGCTTGAATAGCATTTTGTTTACTAAGTAAGTCTCATAAGTTCGTTGATCTTACTCATTTATTTATCAAGATATATGAGTTTAAGAATAGGAGGCAGGGCTATGCACATCGCCCATGAAATTTATCAGAGGTTGATATTGATGGTCAAATTCTTTAAATATTTGATTGAATAACATTTTGTTTACTAATTTTTATATTCAGTGATTTTCTATGTCAAGTTTCTTTTGGAATTTATGCCTTACGGCGTTTCCTTTGCAACATTTGGTGCAATTGCTAGTTTTTATTTGTCAAAGTATGGCTTTCATTCTTAAGTCTAGGTAAAATCTTATTTTTCGCTATTCTATGTCTTTCTAAGTCAAAGAAGATGTTTTTTAAAGTATTAAAGTCCCATTTGGTTGAGATCTGAAGACTGAGCAAGAGAATTGTTGAGAACGGTTGTCTTGTTTGGGATTAAGACACAGATGCGGACATCACTTGATGGAAGTGACTTTAACTTCTTCAAATCAGAATAGAAGTGACCCACACGTCAATTGTGTTACATGTGATTCTTCCGAAGCTCCAGGTGAGGGTTTCCACAGAGTTCTCAGTTCTACAAGCATTTCATTCATGAATTCGGTTACATGTAATTCATGAATTCTATGCAATTCTTCGGAAGCCTGTAAACGCTCCTATTAGGGTTTCCACAGAGTTCGAAATTTTAATGTATTATTGGATGTCTTCATTAAACAATAAATCTGTGCGAGGCATAAGCAGAGTGTTTCTCTTCTCTAATTTCAACTCTGCTATCTCTTTTCGACTCAGGCAATTCCAAAAATGGGCAGTAGAAACCCAAACTTTAAACAGTCATCCTTGAGCAGGATGCTTGTTGACACGTTATTATTGTGATTCCTGCGTTTCATTCTGTTTTTCATATCATAATTGCA